>VWZP01009377.1:336447-352704 GCA_013396995.1 Dicaeum eximium
AAAAAAAAACAACCACAGGACTTTCAGCATAAATTTTACCAGGGCCAGGTTTTCCTGCCTGCCCTCCCTGGGCTGGGGGAAGGAGGAAGACTTTTACCTGCTGCTCGCTGCCGGGCAGGGGGCACCACGAAGGAAACAGGACCCAGCCGTCTGGCGGCAGCTTTTTTCAGCTGGATTTGGGCTCGCCTGCCGGGCTGGGGCTGCAGCTGGCTGGCCTGATCTCCTTCCCTCCCACCGGCTCTCACTGGGAGCAGAACATGCCTTCTCCCGCTGATTTCTGCTTGCCATATTGATTGCAGCAGGGTATAATGGAGACAAGTCAGGCAGAAAGCCAGCCACCCTTGGGAATGATTAAAGAGCAGGCAGAAAAGGATAGAAGTGAAGAAAAACAGGCTGACACTTAGGACGTGGTGGATTTGGAGCAAATTATGCCCTTTTCCCCACCTCACCCCCGCGAGGTGCCTGGGATGGTTCAGCAGCACCTCTACTTCAGCTCTGCCCAAAAGCAGCATCATATCGGCCCCAATGAACGCGGGGAACAAAATCCCCAGAACGTGTACAATATCCCTATTGTGCATGGATTTGCAGCCTGATTATTCAGAGCATAGCCAAGGAAAGGTAAGGCTATGACCCATTGTTTTCCTGCGATCAATTGAATACTGTCATTTGCATTTAAAACGCTCTAAATTCGCACTGTCAATATGCCAAACAGCTGCTCGAGCTTTTCAGCATTCCATGGTGACAATCACACTATCATACATCATTGGCACCAGGATTTGCAATACTCTCGGTGTCAAAATTTTGTGGGTTTTTTTTAAGAGGGAAAAAAAAAAATCCTCCCCTCCCCCCAAAATACCCAAACCTGTGAAAAATCCACTTTTAAAATGATGGCGTTGGATGCTGCTAAGCAGGCCTTCACAGATGCCAACATATCAAAATTCATCTCTTTTCTTCCTCTCCTACAATTAAAAGGTAGTTAAGAAAGAGGCTGTTCCTGATAGACCCACCTTCTGTTTTCTCCTTTGTATGCGTATTATTCATTAGCAGTCTAATAAGAGTTTCAAAATGCTCTGTGCCTCTGCCAGCAGGGCATATGTATGTAGACATGTGCTTGTGACAGATAAGTACATAAACAGCATATTGGCACCAGAAAGACATCTGTGCCTAGAAAAACGCTTGTGATATGTACATAAATGACATTTTAGCTCTAGTCAAGTCCTTGTGGCTTTGAGAGGAATATGTGACTGTACTCTTCTCTGTGAATACTGAAAAGGTGCGCCTTAGACGGGAGAGTTTTTCCGGAGGTTTGCGGGGAGCCGGAGGATGCGGAGCAGCCGAGGTTGCGGCAGACGGTGGCAGAGCCGTGCCAGGGCAGGGTGGGCGCTGCCTCTGGCGCTGCCGCGGGCACGGCCCCGGGGGGAAGCACCCGGCACCCCCAAATGTGACTCGGTGCATCCGGACGGGATGTGCCTGCTGGCAACGGCGGCGCGGCTCCTGGGTGCGAAGGGAACAAAATCTTGGACCAAAAAGCCAGGGGTGAGCCAAGGTCGGGGGGCACAGGGAGGGCTCCCTGCAGCACTTTCTGCTAACTGCATTTAATTATCTGGCTGAAGGCTGAATGTAATCCCTTCACAACTGGCTTCTACAGCAGAAAAGGGACATTTTGGACAGTTACAGAAGGGGACTGAGCATCCCATCTTCTGGGATCCTTCCCAGATGGCACAGCTGGACACTGTAGGTCTGCTCACATCACTTGGTTTAGGCTCATAACGCCTCAGTTTGCCCATTCCTGGTGACAGCTTCCTGACTTAGAGCTCTAATGAGCACTGGAAATGTTGTGGCCAGGAGGTTACAGGTGAGAGGTCTATGGTCCCAGGAAAACCCAGAGATTATTTGCACCTAGTCTGGATGAGGGAGGAGGATGCAAAATTGGAGGCACTTTAGTATTCACCACACACACAGAGCAGTAAATATTGACTTGGCTTCCTGATTCTGGGCATTGAAGCCAAAGTCTGGGATATATGGAACCCCTTATGTCCCAGTGAAATCATCCCAAGTGGGGAACTTCAGT
This sequence comes from Dicaeum eximium, assembly GCA_013396995.1. Classification (NCBI taxonomy): domain Eukaryota; kingdom Metazoa; phylum Chordata; class Aves; order Passeriformes; family Dicaeidae; genus Dicaeum; species Dicaeum eximium. Next base: position 338,519 of record VWZP01009377.1, read on the forward strand.
CTAAGAAGTGAGTTCAACCATGTCTTTCTTGAGTTTCCTCCAGGAAGTTTGGATGCCCCAGCAATCTCCATTCCCGGCTTTCTGAAATTACAAATCCCCTGTAGATTTCATTTGATCCAGTAAAGTAAATCCTGAAAGGAAATGAGTGTCCTAATCTGTCATTGACTCCAGGTTCTTGAAGACTCACCTGGGCTGGAACATGAAACAGCAGCTGCACCTGTATGAAAACCTTCTGGGACGTGGCATTAAGACAGATATCGGGGTGGTTGCTGCTGTTCAAGAGCTTGCCCGTGGTGAAAATGGCCTCACTTCCTTGGGTCTGACATAAAGAGGAGAGAGAAACAGCAAAATATTTTTTGCTGGAAATCAGGATGGCTCCTTGGACTTCACTGGAGCCTGTTTGTTGATGTGACCTGAGCAGGCGGCTCCCCAGGTGGGTGGGAGTCTCACACCTCCAGCGTGATGGATGGAACAACAGTGGTGGATGAGCTGTTACTTGCTTGAAAAAAAGTGTTTTGGGGGAAAATTGTCTCCAGTCATTCTCATTTTGCATGTGATTTTCCTACATATGTTTCTAATCATTAAGAAATTCTGTAGCTTAAATAATGCTCTGAAAGTACGGTAACTGTTGGACTACATTCTGTTGTAACCTTATTGAATTTCACTTCTCTGGAAAAAATAATGGGATACTATATCTTGAAAAACAAATGGTAATTGCATTTTTAACAGAATGTTTCTCTTTGTGTTTCAAAACCTTCTGCACACAGTTAGACATCTAGCCAGGGAAGAAGGTACAAAGCATATGGGCCAATTTCTGTCTCTTGGCTGATCAAGATGCCTTAATATTCAGGCAGTGATGTGTGCGTGTCCATGCAATATGGCACAATTTATCTACATGGTATCCTTGAGCTCAGGTGAGATGTTCAGAAGCTGTGAACTGGGGTCAGGGGAGGTATTCGAGGAGTCCACATCCTGTTCCCTCCTAGATGTGTGGGCACACATCCTCTTATGAATTCAAATTTATGTTATTTGATCTGCAGAAGACCAATGTTCCAGCATTCGTGGTGCTGACCAGAGGAACAGGTTCATCCTGCAGGTGACCAGGATCTTACAGACAAGGATCTTGTCAACAGTGCAGAGTCTGGAGCTGTCAAACAACCTCTGCACTGCTCACGTGCCCTGGCAACGTGACTTCCTGGTGCTTTGGGGATTTGCAAATCACCACGTGCTGAGAACTGGGTTGATTAAAGCCTTGGACCCAAAATAGCATTGCCACAGTTTGATAACATGCTGGTGTTGCTGTCTGCCGAGGTTAGGAGAGCCCTGGTAATAATGGAAGGCTCTTCCCTAGTTCTTTGTAAATCTGGCGTGTTAAGAACTTTGTGAGGGGATGCATTTGGACATGTGAAGCTTCAAGGCAAAGGAATAGACTTGAGGTTTCTGACTGACAAGACACATGTGAGTACATGCAAAATGTGCTCCTCCTGCTAAAAATAACATTTCTCCTGTCAACCACGATGCACCCACCCCCACAACACCACCCAGAAGAACACATTAACACCTTGGCTTTGCACGTAGCCGATTCACAGCAGCCACAAGTGGTAGAGGGATCTGCACTCTGTGCATGCTGACAAATCATATGGCACAGCGAGGAACAGAGAAGTGAAACTGGGCTAGCAGAAGTTGACGCCTTATCATCACAGTCCCTCTGAGCATGCTGTAGGCTGACACCTCCACCAACCGAGTCATCTCCCCGGTGCCAGGATGAGGAGCACGAGCCTGCTATCCTGATTTAGCCTCTGGTAAGCCTGGCTTGGCTTGCCACACACCCCAGGAAGGCTGGGAGAGGTGCGTGGACGCAAACCCTGCACCGTGGGTGCGCCGGCATGAGGAGAAGCAACTCACATCCAACCACTGCTGCTCACAGCTGTGCTGTGGGACATGGAAAATGTGCTTTATACACAAGGGATGTGAGATGTTTCTCCCATTGCTGTTCCCAATTTGCTGCCTAATCCCATCTAGGAACCTGGAAATAATATTTCAAAGCAAGAAGGGTTGGGTTGCAGATAAATATTGCCCCTAAAAAAGACTCCTGCCTGTGAGGGTTTGAGGTTGAAACCGGGCAGAAACACTGATTTCATGTAGTGGGTTGGGTTTGCTGATTTTAGATTTGTCTAATTTTGAAATTTTCTTAATCAATGCACTTTCTTCTTGCTCTGCGATAGGATTAGAAGAAAGGCAAAGTAGGCTCAAAACTTTAAGGAAGTATAAAGTCTTATTAAGAATAACTATAAGAAAAATGGTAAGAATCAAAACAAACTCTTCTGAACACTTTTATTCTCTCCTACAACTATTCTTTTCTTACTGTTAATGTAAAGAAACAAAGCATAAAATTTCTAGTTAGTTTACTACTTATAAAATAGTTTTCTTTCACCTTACTCAGGGAGAGAAGTCTCTTTTGTTAATGTTATGGAGACTTCTCTAGATGAAAAAAGAGGAAAAAACAGTTTTCTCATGGTTCTCAATATTCTCACAAACCCAGCCGCCCGGGGGAAAAATTTGTGACTTGTGAAAATTTTTTTTTTATTTCTAGAACTTTCTTAGAGCTATGTTTATGGACGTTATGTTATATGTTATGTTATGTTATGTTATGTTATGTTATGTTATGTTATGTTATGTTATGTTATGTTATGTTATATGTCAGCTTTAGGGTTACTGGTTTAAAGATGAGCTGTTTAAAAGAGCAAAGGTTCTCCTTATCTATCTTAAAAAAAATTATCTTTATTTTTGGGAACAGAGGTATTTTTCTTCTCTCCTGGGGGTATAGGATCTCATCTTTTCCTCTCTCTTTTTCTGTTTAAGCTTCTCATGGGATCACCGCTACTTTATCATCTGTTTTCTTTAGTTTGGAGACTCTTCCTCAAATTGAACTTTTCATCTCCCCAACAGTCTTATGTGTTATAGGGGAAAAAAGTTTCTTCTCTATAGCTAACAAGAGGATTTCAGATCTAAAATTAAGGTGTCTCTTCATCTTTATCATTTGGGGCTTAATTTCTTCTTCAGTGACTTCGATGTCTGATGTTGCTCTTTTACATTGCTTTCATCTGGTGTTATTCTCTCCCTGGAGGGAGGATGGAGCAGTGAAGGGGTTAACATCTCGCCCAGGGCTTCTAAGATAATGAAAGACATTGATAGCAAAGCTTTTCAAAATGGTGAAAGACTAGAGAATACCAGATTTTTTCCCCAATTGTTTCTTATGAAAAGCTGCACTTTTTTTTCTTAAAAATTAAAGCTTTTTTAAAGCCGAAGACACAACATCCCTACCCATGGCAGGAGGTTGAAACCAGAGGATCTTTAAGTTCCTGTTCAACCCATACCATCATAGGATTCCATGGCAGTAAAAATTGACCATCTTTATAATTTCTCACATTAACTGCTAGGCAAATAATTTGAAAACTTGTTATTTATAGTTTTGCTCTAGTATAAATTGAGATTCTTTGTAAAAGTAAATTTTGTAAAAGAAAAAAAAAATACAGACAGCTGGAACCAAGTTGTAGCTAAGTATCAGCAGGTGACACAAGATTGGTTCCAAGCCATGGAGGTCACTGTCAGTCCACTGCAGCCTTTCCTCAGGACAGCGTGAAGCTTTATTCAAAGGAGATATTCAGAAAACCCAGGAGATTTAAATGCATAAGTTCCAATCCCATGGCAAGCACATGAGCCTGTGTGCTCACTCTTGAAATTAAGCTCCTTTAACTCTCATTTGTGTGGCTGGGAGAGCCCTGGGCCCCTGGAGTTCTTCCCTTATCTGAACCTCCCCTGATGGCTCCAGCAAAGCCAGGAAGTCTTTGGTGGGCACTGAAGGCACCCAGCCCTTTGCAGATGGTGCTTAGCACTTAACAGGATCAGCCCCTCAGCCACTTGTGTGGTGTCCATCACCTCAGATGCCTCACCATCCCTGAAGCTACGCGGTGCCCACCTCATGTGATCAGCCCCTAAGCTGCTTTCACCTCACCTCGAATGTTTGCCGTGCCGATAATCCCCGTGGGGTGTCTGTATAAAGGAGCCCCTTGTTTGGGGCAAAAGGGAGGAATGGTCTTCCTTAAGAAAATTAGGGAGTTGACGGAGATGTAAAGCTGAAGGTTTGCAAGGTTGGTTTTTGGGCAAATGTGAGGTTTTGGGGTTGTTTTTGGAGATCCTGCTGTTTAAAGTTAGTTATTCAGCAGGTGGTCTGGCAGCAGCTGCATATGGAAAAGCAGCTTCTGTCCCTGGTCAGCTATCAGCATTTTGGCTTTTTTTGTTTCTTCTCCAGTCCCTGCTTACTCCTCTTTTAGCAAATGTAATTCCAGAATCAAGTCCCTTCCTGGGATGAAAACCTGTGAGTTCATCAGTCAAGATGGAGCTGCAGTTTTGGCCTGATTTGGTGTCTCTCTGGAAAAAGCTGAACGGTCGGATGCTCTTGGTGGTTCTGGTCATGTGTCTTTTGATTATTGACCTTGTGAAAAAGAGACGACCCAGGAATTTCCCTCCAGGGCCGCAGCTCTTTCCTCTCATGGGGACCTTTGTGGACTTCAAGCAGCCCCTCCATCTTGCACTGCAGAAGGTAAGAGCTCCATGGACATTTTCCCTACTAACAATATCTTACCCTTGCATGACTCTTAGCACTGCTGTGAAGCAGCAAGGGCAGCCTCTGCAGAACTGGGTATATAATAACCACATGAGATAGATGACCCTTCTTGGTTTTATCTCTCACTATCACCTCCTATTCCAGGGGAGTAGGATGGTCCAATGGGAAAGAAATCCATAACGGAGGAAGACTTGTATGTTCCTCCTTTTTCTTCCCATCTGACTGTGATAATTTCCTTCTGGACTCCAGAAAGGGCTCAGAAGGGCTGGGCCAGGCTGGGGGACAGGTGAAAAGTGCTGTGTGACAGCTGAACTGTTTGGAGATCACCTCTGGAAATTGTCCTGTCATTGTCTTTGCTCAGAGGCCAACAATTCACCCCATCACATCTGAAAGAAACATTTTTTAAATGTAATTATTAATAATGAAAGAATCATTAAAATCCTGAGTTATGTCCTGTGGCTTCTTCTGTGTTGCAGAAAGAAACAGTGATCTCTCTGGAAAGGTTTCCACAGCTTTGACTCCCAGTAGAGACAAAAAGAGAGAGATTTTATACATGCTGAGTATTCCTCTCTGAAAAGGTGGAAGAAGTTCTTACATGCTGACTGCAAAAATCCCTTCTGGTGACTGTTTGTCTCTTGCTTTTGCATAGCAGGCTGACACCAGCCTGTCTACCCTGGGTGTTCTCAGGCCACCAGCATGGGTGGTCTCTGAAGGAATCCTCAGGGAAGGCTGAGGCAGCGAGTTCAGGGTATTTTGTCAATACACACAGTTATTAAGAACATTAATCCCATTTATTTACAAGCACACAATGACTGAGATACCCACTTGGTCCCAGGCTGGTTTCATGAGTCACCACAGCAGTTTGGGGTGACTCTGTGTGTCCTTTCATGTAGATTCATTCTAAGAAGAGAATGAGCTCCTTGACAAGGAGAAGATATGATCTCTCCTTTACTCTTATACATCTCAGAGGAGACACTAATGCCAGCAAAGCCCATGCAAGGAAAATGGCTGCAATTTGGCCATAAATGCAGTCAGGCTTAAAATTAGAAGTAGGTTTATAAGCAGTTAGAGTTCCTCTCTAAATGGAAGAGCTGGAGAAGAAACCACACTAATCTAGACACAAAGTTGATGAAAGGGACAATTTGTCATGCTTTGCCCTCAGCAGGAAGAGCCTGAGTGTGGTGACCCAGGTGGTGGGACAGAAAGGGACAGAGCAGATGCCCATCAGTTACAAATCAAGTTACATCCTTGTTAGAAGCCAAACTGATGTAAACAGCTGGTAAAGCCCAGGTGACACCAGATAACAAATATAAGCAACCCATCTCTCCCACACTACAGCTCTCCAGCCATTTTTATGGCTTCTCCAGCCTTCATGGAGTAGCTGAGATTGGATGGGACCTGCGTGCTTGGGTTTGGGTTTCTCTAAAGTCCCTTTGCTTCAAGCAGGGTTAAACTGAAAGTCAGATTTCCCTGTTCAAGGTCTTGGCCTGGAGAGTTTTGAAAATCCCCATCTTCTTGTTCTCAGAGGACAATGGACTCTCTTTCAGCTTACGGGTCGGTATGGGAACATCTTCAGCGTGCAGTTTGGAAGTCTGACATTCGTGGTGGTCAATGGGTACCAGCTGGTGAGAGAAGCTCTTGTCCACCAGGCTGAAATATTTGCTGATCGGCCAAATATTCCACTCCTTCAAGAAATATTTAGAGGCTTTGGTAAGCACAGCTACCAGGATTTTGGGACAAAACTTTCACCTCTTTGGAATGATAACTGTTAGAGGGAAAGAAACAGGTTGAATTCAACTCTTGTGAAGTGCACCTGTGAAAGCTTGCACAGGGGAAGGCAAGAATTTAGTTCAGACTAATAATCTTACAGGGGTATGTTTTAATCTCTGTGAGATTTAGGGATGAGGATGGGCTCAAATCTAGATTTTAATGAAAGAGGAGAAATAAATGCAAGCTGCCCGAAGATCGATACACTTGCAGTGTTTCCCCTTGGTTTTCATTTCTCCTTTACTTTTCCTGCCTGGGTTGCACATAGCTCCAGAGACAGGGTGCTCCTGCCTGCAGCTCTGCCAGCAGCGTGATAGTACTCAGAGTATTTTGGCTTACACCTTTTTTTCCCACGCAAAGTGACAAAGTAGCAGATTAAAGCAAATCCATAAAGCTAGATCTTTAGCATAAGCCAATTACTCTTGAATTTTAATTCCCAAGCAAAGCCATAGCCTTTTCTACATCCACGAGCTTTGTCTGCCTTGGTTTGGGGTTTTTGTCCATGATGCCGTTTCGGAATCCTAACGCTCACAAATTACCCAGAGAGAGGATTGTTCACCTGTTTTTTCCACCTACAGGGCTCATATCATCCAACGGGCACATATGGAGGCAGCAGAGAAAGTTTACTTTAGCAACACTGAAAAGCCTTGCTGTAAATTTTGAGGAAAAAGTGCAAGAGGAGAGTCGGTACCTTGTGGAGACAATTGAGGAGGAGAAAGGTGGGGGTTAATGCACAGCACTATGCTCAGAGCTTCCAGCTAAATGAATGATGAGAAGTAAAACTCCTACCCCAGCACAGCTCCAAACCTGCAAAGCATTTCTTCAAAAGCTCAAATCTCTATCTTACACTTCCAGACTGTGCCTTTTAGCACTTATTTTAGACCTTGGGCCTCCCATTTTAGTTGTTCCTTATTAATATTAAGCAAATATATAGGTGGTTATTAAAATGTGAGTGCTTACATGGCTAAGGAAGTGTCTCACACATTCTGCGAAGGAATAAACGCAGCTCTCCTGCTATCAGGCACTTCCACTCAGAGGCTTAGTTAACCTCTGCTTGTCCTTGGTTTTGCAAAGTATTTTAAAACTTGTTTAGTCAGGCTTTCCTTTTGTATCACACACAGATGAAGCGTGTGCCTTGCTCTTTTATGGTCCAGCTTTTAAAAACTGCCAGAGGGATATTAGTAAGAATAATTTGTATGTTGGTACATGGGTGATGTTGCACTTCAGCTTTAAATAGAAGCAGATGGGGTTGAGCTAATTCTATGGAGCTATATATAGTAAACAAGAAAGATCTAAAAAGGAATTGTGAAATTATATACTAAACTTGCTCCATTTTAATTGCTGTTGCACTGAACAGGCCAAATACTCCATGTTGCCAATTGATTATAGTCTTCTATAGCCCTAATCAATAAACTAATTAAGCTGCTGGTTGGGGCCTTTCTTCCCATTAGTAATGACAAATAGTGATCATGTCCATCACTCTAATATCTGAGCACCAGCCCAGTTTAATTACTTTCTTGAAGAGTGGAGAGATCAGCAGTGCTGTGAGGAGTGCCTTGCATTTCAAAGTGATCCTCAACAGCAGCTCAGGGCTGGACTGGGCTTGTCACTGAGATCAGGCTCTTGTCACAGCAAGTGGCTCTCCAGGCTGCTGAAACGTGCCTGAGGAGATGAAGGTCTCTGCTCAGTGGCTCTCTCAGGGAACACAGATGTGACAAGCATCACATCACACTTCACTTAATAAATGGGCTCTATATGCCACATGAGCTATTGCTGGGGTTTACAGGTGGGCACAGGGATCTGTAGCCCCCTCCCCTCTCTCGTCCAGCTCCCTTGATTTCTTCATAGTGGACAACAAAAACCCAGGGTATGTCTGCAGTGTGGTTGTCCTGGGCTCCCTGCCCTGGGTGAAGCTCTGAGGGACCCTCTCCTGGTGTTTAAAATTGGCACCAAACAGATGTTGGAGTGAGCAAAGTTGACAGCCATAGCATGGCATGCTGCTGGTTGTTTTCCCTTCCAAAGCCTGCCATCCTTTCAAATGAAGACATTTTCCCTCATATCCAATCAAAATCTCTTCTAGCACAACTTGTGGCCGTTTCCTCTTATCCGGTCCCTTGTTCCTTGGGAGAAAAGACCAACCCCCACCTGGCCACAACCTCCCTTCAGGCAGTTTCCTTTCCTTTTCTTTCCTCCAGGACAACCCTTTGACCCTCATTACAAAATTAATAGTGCTGTTTCGAACATCATCTGTTCCATAACTTTTGGGAACCGCTTTGACTACCATGACAACCGTTTCCAGGAACTGCTGCACTCCCTGGCTGAAACGCTGCTGCTCATCGGAAGTTTCTGGGGCCAGGTAAAGCCACTTGGATGTTTTTCCAGCCTCAGCTGCATGTAACAGCTCAGAAACTGGGGTTTCTAAGCCACTGATATAATCTGCCTTTTCCTGTAGAAAAAGAACCATGTTTAAAGGAAAATGACCGTGAGATTCCCATGAGAATTGTTTTATATTAGATTGGATTTATACACAAAGTCTATCAGGAAAGCACGGAAATAAGTTAAAATTATTGGGACACATGAAGGAAAAAGAAAACCCACACTACAGGATTGTGAAACCAGTCTTATGCCTTTATGCCTGACATAACCAAAGAACAATGGGAAATTCTTAAAAGAATCTGTTTCTACAAAAAGAATTAGTAACACTCTGAAAATTTCTATCTTCTCCCACACCCATATCCCAACCAGTTTCTCAAATAACTTCTATTTATGAAAAAAAAAATTGAGATCCCAGGTTTAGAAACAAAATAGCTGGATTTGGTGATGTATTTTCTGTGTGGCCACATAACCATGGTCTGATCTCTGTCTCCTCCACGGGGACACACTAAGGGATTCATCTGTATCTACCTCACCTGTGGCCACCTCACATATGGGGGCAGCTTTGGCCACTCAGTATTTGAGAACTTTATCAGCAGAAAATATCTGTCCAATTCTTATCTTGTTTGCACTTGTCTACACCTATGTAAGTAAATTTGTACGAACTGGACTGTTATAGTAAGGATCAATTTTTTCATGGTAGCAAGCAGAGTTAATAAATTAATTAAGAGTCTCATCCTCTCAAGTATGATACCTGCCCTTTTCTAACTCAAAAATTGCTCTTTTTCTCTGTTTGATTTCTTACCAGCTTTATAATGCTTTTCCTTTGATCATGAGATGGTTGCCAGGACCCTTCAGGAAAATCTTCCGGCACTGGGAGAAACTTGAATATTTTGTGAAAGGCGTGATTGCAAAGCACAAGGAGGATTTGGACCAGTCCGAGGCAGGAGATTATATTGACTGTTACCTGAAGGAAATAGAAAAGGTAGGAGGGAAATAACTAAAACCACCTAAAGATTAACCCACAGAATGAGCAGAGAAGATTCAGGGCTGTTTTGTCAAGGGAGCTCTTGCCTCACACATTGCCTTCCCCTCCCTACCTCTGCCACATCAAACTTTAGCAGCAGCAGAAGCCTGATCACTTTGAAAACACACAGATTTTTTTTTTTTTCATTTGAAAGGATTTACACTTTGTCTTCTTCCCTTTTTCGTTCTGTCACACGGCGTAGGAGGACTCTCAGGGAACATGTTCATGTTTCTATGAGCACTCGCACGCCTGTGTTTGCTATTGTGAAACTTGACATTTAAAAATGCTACCTGCTTTCAAGAGCCACTCTACAGCATCCAGGGTGTCTTTCCAAACAGTCCATAGGGCTTGAAATCCAATAATAAAGGAGCAGTAGGACTTCAGTTACACACAGGTGATTTTGGATTGGGTTTTAAAGCATCCCCTCCAGAGTAAGAGTTTTCATTGCCATGTTTTTCCTCCAAGTTTAAGGGTGACACCAGCTCCTATTTCCATGAGGAAAACTTGCTGTGCTCCACCTTGGACCTGTTCTTAACTGGGACTGAGACAACAGCGACCGCCATCCGCTGGGCTCTGCTCTACATGGCTGCGAACCCCCACATTCAGGGTAGGGCCACTGAGAGCTCCTTGCTTAGTCCAAAATTAGGTAAGGGAAACTCAGGGAACAGAGTTATCCCAGCTCTGCCACATCTTGGATATGCCTGTGCCCCAGGTATCCTCTTGGGCACCTTTTGAAGACAAGTCTTAGGAGAAGCAGTTGAGTGAAACTGGAAGTGTTTAGCCCAGAAAAAAGGAGGCTTGGGGGGGGACCTTCTCGTGCTTTACAACTCCCTGAAAGGAGGGTGCAACCAGGTGAGGGTTGGTCTCTTCTGCCAAGGAACAAGGGACAGGACAAGGGGAAATGGCCTCAGGTTGTGCCAGGAGAGGTTTAGGTTGGATATTAGGGAAAATCTCTTCCCTGGAAAGGTTGTTCACACCTGGAACAGGCTGCCCAGGGGAGTGGTGCAATCACCCTGGAAGTGTTCAAAAGTAGTGTGGATGTAGCATTTGGGGACATGGTTTGGTGGAGGCCTGGCAGTGCTGATGTAATGGTTAGACTTGACCATTTTAGAGGGCTTCTCCAACCCTAAAAATTCTATGAAGAGTGATATTCTGAATTTCTTTTTGCTCCCCACAGAGAAAGTGCAGCAGGAGATCGACGCCGTGGTGGGGCAGTGCCGGCAGCCCTCGATGGCTGACAAGGAGAAGATGCCCTACACCAGCGCCGTGCTGAGCGAGGTCCTGCGCATGGGCAACGTGGTGCCCCTGGGGGTGCCCCGCATGGCCACCAGCGACACCACCCTGGCCGGCTTCCACCTGCCCAAAGTGCGTGGGGACCATCAACCTTCATCCCACCAGAGCAGGGTCTTCATCCCACCAGAGCAGGGCCTTCATCCCACCAGAGCACGGCCTTCATCCCACTAGAGCAGGGCCTTCATCCCACCAGCCTTCATCTCACCAGAGCAGAGCCTTCATCCCACCAGCCTTCATCCCACCAGAGCAGGGCCTTCATCCCACCAGAGCACGGCCTTCATCCCACCAGCCTTCATCCCACCAGAGCAGGGTATTCTCATCCCACCAGAGCAGGGTCTTCACAGCCCAAGCCCCGAATCACACCTGGAGGGGAACCAACATCTTATAGAAATATCACAATGATATAGAAAATACAAGCCCTCTTGGTGGATTTTGTGTAGCTGTTATGGGTCTCACAGAGAATTGTGAGATCCTTATGGTGCTGGCTGTAATTTCCAATTTTAAAAGGTTTATGCCTTAAATTTTGCAAAAGACACCCTCGACACATTATGGGAATAGAGGGCTAAGAAACATAGGAAAGCAAATAGTTTGGGTTTGTTAATTCTACACAGTATTAATAATCATCTATTAAAAGTAGCACTTGATGAAAGGCAGGTAATGAGTATTGTTTCACACACACTGTTCTGCAATTACAAAAGCAAATATGTGATTTATATATAACTGGTCTCTTCTCTCTATATGAGTGGTTGCAATGAGGCAAGTTTTAAAAATCCAGGCATTTTCCTCTACATTGATTAGAATGTTTCTCTTCCTGATGGAGAATGTGGAGATAAACCAGATCAGTTTTTTTTTTTCCTAAAAAAACACATTTAAACAAATCAATTGAAAATTACTTGACTAAATTGCTTCAAGGGTCCTATGGGAATGCAGTGCTACCAATTTAAAGTTGGTTTGCATTAACATCACCTGTTACTGCAGCTCAGGATGCAGATCAACGCTTGGTGATCTGTAAAGGCACAAACAAGTGAACAATCCTGCAGGCTTTCACCCTCATTTAATTACGTAGCTTAGGGGGGAAAAAAGCCCGTTTTACCCTTAAAACAACTTAGTTTACAGAGCTAATAATAAGCCAGTCTGACAGCACATTCAGCTCCTCTCCGCCGCGTAATCGCCCCTTTTCTCCACCTCTCGCAGGGCACCACCCTGATGACCAGCCTGACTTCCATAATGTTCGACAAAAACGTGTGGGAGACTCCAGATACCTTTAATCCTGAACATTTCCTGGAAAACGGCCAGTACAGGAGGCGGGAGGCTTTTCTGCCCTTCTCTGCAGGTAGGATGATGGATGGGGAGGTGGCTGTTCTTTTTTGCAAAGCTTTTATTTTTTTCCCCCAAGACACTGCTTATAGAGTAGGAGGTGCCGCTCCTGTCCAGCTTCCAGCCCATCCCCACAGTGAAAATCTCAGTCACAGTTAATAGAAGCTGCTCAGAGCGGGAAGGAAATCAAATTGTTAGTGCAGGATTTAAAAAAAAAAAAAGGCTTTTTCTTCTTGCACAAGTTACATAACTGGGTTGTTCAGACTGCTTCTGCTCTTCGCCTCTCAGAACAGGCGCAGTTTTCTCGGCAGTAAACTTCTGGGGAAGGTTTGAGCAGATTGTGTGGGTGAACATTGCCACCTAACCTTTCCCGGAAGAAAAGCTGCCGCAGCCTCAGCGAGGCGGCGCGGCCCGGAGGAGCCTCGGCGGTGGCTGGAGCTCGCTCGGGACTCTTGCGGGTTATTTCTGCTCCTTTTCCAGGCAAGAGGGCTTGTCCCGGGGAGCAGCTTGCCAGGACTGAGCTCTTCATCTTCTTCGTAGCGCTGCTGCAGAAGTTCACCTTCCAGGCCCCAGCGGCGGCCGCGCTGTCCTTCGCCTTCACGTTCAGCCTCACGCGCTGCCCCAAACCCTTCCAGCTCCGGGCCGTGCCCCGCCACTGAGCCAGGCCCGGGGCTGCCCCACACCCCCCTGCAGCCCCACAGACTGGGAAATCCCCTCCTCCTCACCACACCAGAGATTCTGGGCTGAAATGATGGGCCCTGGATGTCCAGCACCTGGGTCCGGCATCTGGGTGGCAGGGGAAGGGCACAAGGGTCACATCCTGCACACTGCAACAAACACAACCTTTGTGGCTCTTCCCTTCACCTCATTCTTGCTGCCCACTACCAGGCTGACAAAATGCATGGATTTAAAAGCCTTATTACCTGATTTGCACTGTTAGCAATTCCCAGGAAGGTGTCTGCAAGCTGCAAAAGCGTGGTTTGATGTCAGCTTTTCCACAGGGAATATGTCCATCACTCAGAGACCATTTAGCAACCCCTAATGCTGCAGCACCCAAATAGCCAAGGGCTCCTGAGGTGTCCCTGCTCAGGGCGAGCAGCTGGCCTTGGACACAAGCTCTGGACTCATGACTCAGCATCAATTTGGACTTTCAGGTGGCCACAGCCAATCCTGAGCTTCAGGTGGGCTTGGGCTCAGGGTAGTGGACATTCCCTGCAGCACCACATTGCTGCTGTGTGATGGAAATCGCAGAATCAAGGAGTAGTTTGGCTTGAAAGGGACCTTAAAGATCAGCCTGCCATGGGCAGGGACACCTTCCACAAAATCAAGTTGCTCCAAGCCCCATCTAACCTGGCCTTGGACACAATATAATAGTCCCCTGGGGTTGCTGGGGAGCAGTTCACCTGAAGAGCAGCAGAAAGGGAACAGCAGAGTGTTGGAAGGGTCATGCCCGTGGTGGCTCAGCGCTGGCCCTCAGGAAGGAAGTGTTGAACAGTGGCTGTGTGGTGGGAAGTCACGAGTTCAGCACTTCCCCTCTGTTTCTGGCAAAGATTTGTGTCTGCATGTGACCAGCATGGAGATAGTGTGGGGCTGAGGAAGCGGCTGGGGACAGGGCACCCTGCACGATGGACACAGCTTCTTCTTATACCAGGTCTTTTTGGATAAGAGTTAATTAAATATGCAACTTGTAGAGAATTTTTTCCATTTATGTGACCAAGCATTTATGCTTAGAAATGCTGTCTCCTCTGTGCTTCTTTTTGGACTATAGTCACAGCAAAGATT
>VWZP01009377.1:352760-385717 GCA_013396995.1 Dicaeum eximium
TTTCTCTTCTTACCTTTCCTAAGTGACTTTTCTGTGGCTACTCACGTAGGATATGGAATAGTTAACAGGAAAAGAGAAGAGGATTACATCGAGTTTCATTTCCACTGGTTTTCTCCTCTGTCCCCGGCAATAGCGGCTTTGCTGCGGTACAAAGCAATCCCTGTGCAGTGGCAGATTTATGCCACAGGGGAGAGTCCTCTGCACATCACATCCCTGCCACGCCGGGCACACTGGGATTCTGTCACTGAGCTGTCCTTCCAACTGATCACTTTAATCCTATTGCGTTTTTAATTATTGTTTCACAGTCACGGGCTCCCATGTTGTGGTTTTGTCTTTGTAAAACAGAAAACATAAAAGATCCAGGGACTTTTTTTCACCTAAGAAGTCTTCAGTGCCACTCGGGACTAGGCACTGGTTTCTTTCCATTTTTTGTATTCATTCTGCTGTAGGTCTGACCTCTGGCATGTGGCTACAGTTTGTATTATTTGCACTGGCTTAGCAAATAAATATTAATCTCTTATCTCTTTCATTTCCAACTTTTGTTTCTTCATTACTTTGGGGTTTCCTCCCCTACTCCTGGAGAGAATAAATTATTGAAGTCATCTTATTTTTCTTCTTTTTTTTAAATTAAATGCAATGATGCCATACCTTAAAGGCAGCAGGCATGAATTTGTTTAATTTTCCAGTGGATCCTCTCATGTCACTGCTGGTGAACTCGTGCATCTCCAGGGGCTCATGCCTAAGTGTGCTTAAAAACCAAGAGGTAAAAAGAGATATTCTCAGAAACAGGCCTCTCCCCTTTAAATTCCTCAGTAAAACAAAGATTTGACTTCTCCAGCTTCCCGAGTGGAAGGGTTATGGAGAACAGGTGTATGGCATCACTCCAGTGGCTCTGCTGCACCTCTGTGCCTTGTCATCAGCACTGGACAATCCCAACAGCCACAACTGATGCTCCCAAAAGAGAGAAAAGGAACCCAAAACGTCCCCCAGAGCAGGAGGTGGCAGCTGATGACTTCAGACAGCTGTGACAGAGCCGTGTGGTGCAAGGGCACGGCTGCTGCTGCTCCCTGCTTCTTCCACAGTAAAACACAACACACACGTCAAAATTCCACGTGGTCCATGTGTATGAACACCTCCCTAACCCAGAGCTGCTCCTGGGTGGGAAAATGCGGCACATTCTGCTGCCAGCTACCACCAAAGGGCCCCAGCCTGCAGAGCTGGGCATCTGCATCGGCTTCTCAGCCCTTCGTGAGCTCTGTGGGGCTTTGGGAGCAGCTTCACAGCGGGCTGTGACCCAAAGGACAAGGCAGGTGGGAAGGGATGGCTGCAGAGCTCAAGGCATGGCTGGAGCCAGCTGCTCTGCCTGCACTCGTCTGGTGGAGATCAGAAAATGGTGCTCAGTTACTGCTGAGTTCCGGGACAGCTGTTTACTTTCAGCCCACGTCACCCAGACAGACGGAAACACGAAACTGAGTCAGATGTTTGTGAAAAGGTTTATGTAACCTTATCTCGGATGTCCGTGGAACGCTGGGGCTTGGCCCGGGACTCCTCGTACCAGGGAGTGAGCTGCTGTAAACAAGGAAAGCACGAGGCTCTGGAGCAGCTGGAGACTTCATGGCACTGAGAAGCTGAAACTGGGACGTAGCACGGTGAGGAGGGAGCAGGACCATCCTGAGAGATGGCTTTTTGGGAACAGCACGCTGAAACTGCCAGGTTTTAATCTCAATCCCACAAAGGTCTTTTCTTTAGACAAGGGCATGGAGCACTGGAGTTTAGTAAAGTACTGAGGGGAGGCTGGAGGGGAAGGGGGAAGCTGGGGGTGTTCTGGTTCATGGTGGGTTTTTTTTAATTAGATCAGAGGGAATGTTTCAGTTTAATAGAGAAGGGGTTTGATCCTTTCTGAAAGCTGGGAAATCAGGAGTCTGAATGTAGCCTCGGGAGCAGGCAGCAAAAGCCACTCCTTGCTGTCCTGTGTTTGCACCCACAGCTGTACCAGCACATCACCCATCTCCCCCTGGCCCTGTGAGCTCAAGCTGCCTGACCTGCTGTGGGACACGTCCCTGCAGAGCCCCACCATCCAGCCATGCTGCACTTCCTCTGGGACAGCATCTCCCTGCAGACATTCCTCATCTCTCTCTTCATCTTCCTGCTCATCGCAGACTACATGAAGAACAGAAATCCAAAGAATTTCCCTCCCACCCCCTTCCGCCTTCCCTTTTTGGGGCACCTCTACCTCTTAGACTTCAAAGATCCTTCAGTCACAGTGCGGAGGGTATGTAGGTGGTGAGCACTATGGGGAAGGGATGGAGAGATTGCAGCTGCACATCCCTGGCCTTGCAGGGAAGGGGATAACCCAAACCCCACAGGTCGTGAAGGCAGGCAGGTTTGCCCTCATCAGTGACATTTACCTGAGTACAAACAGGGTGGCAAGGGTGGAGTGATTCCATGGCCAAAGGTCACAGCACGATCCCACAGGTGCAGTCACAGATATACAAGCCCTACAAGTCTGAGTGGGGGTGAAACAAAAACTGGTAAAAAACAGGACTGAAAAATCAAACCTGGTGAGGTTTACTTGATTTATGGCCAATTAATACAACCTCCCAATCACTGATTGAAGAAAAAAGAAAAGACTGCGCCCTCAGGCAGAGCGCACACATTCTGTCTCCCCTCCCACTCTTCCCTTATTTTTACCCATGTCCTCTGACAGGGCTGTCCTGATTTCATTGCAAATGAAAACCCCTTTTATTTATATCCTCTCCCAGCTAAGTAAAAGATATGGTGACATCTACGCCATGCACATGGGCAGCATGAAGTTTGTGATGGTAAATGGGATGAGGCTGGTGAAGGAAGTGCTTGTAAACCAAGGGAGCAAGTTCATGGACCGCCCTGAGATTCCCATCGACGAGCAGGTCTTCAGCAAGATTGGTGAGTTATCCCTCAAGGCATGCCTCAGCTGTAAGGTCCAAGCCTTGTCCCTGCAGAGGTCTGAGACAGCTGGAGACAAGGCAGAGCCCTGGAGCTTTTCTCCCTCAGTGGGTGATCAGCCCTGGCTCATGGGGGGTGTTCCTGCCAGGACTGATCTCCTCCAGCGGGCACCTGTGGAAGGCACAGAGGAGGTTCACCCTGACCACGCTCCGAAACTTCGGCTTGGGGAAGAGGGGCCTGGAGGAGCGCATCCAGGAGGAGTGCAGATACCTCGTGGATGCATTTAGGGAGGAACAGGGTGAGTGCCATGGCCCTCAGCAGCTGTGAAGGAACAACTGGTAGGGCCTGTTACAATTTCACTGCATGCTGAAAAATACCGCACCTTGCAAATGATGCTACAACCCTGCCAGCATCCCTGCTCCTTCCTACAGGTGCTTTGCCTTCCAACTGGCTGGGGAGTGCAGCCAGGCAACACCCATGGCATTATTCACAGCCCACCTTCAGCCTGCTCCTCTCTGGAAATACCATGTGTGCATAAATGCTGATGTTTCCAATGAGTTCAGATGACATCTGCAGACCTTACTTTCCAAAGTAAACAAACATCTCCATAAGCTGATTGATCTGGGACCACTGGGGTTGCATTGCCAAGCTTGGCCAGCTCATGGGGTCAGCCAGGCACCCCAGGACAGCACTGACATAGGACAGTGCCCATTAGGGGCCACTCATTCATATTTCTTGGCTATTTTACCTCTGATGCATGTTTTCTTATTTTCTGAGAAGAGTGGAAGAGAACTGATCTTTTTCTTCTCCAGGGAACCCTTTCAACCCTCAGTTTAAAGTCACTAATGCTGTTTCAAATGTCATCTGCTCCCTCATCTTTGGCAATCGGTTTGAATACCACGATGAGGATTTCCAAAGACTGCTGAAGCTCATGTATGACATGGCTGTCCTCCATGGAGCCATCACAAGCCAGGTACAGCCCTCCTGCCACCAACCCAGGGCCATAGTTTCTTCTCTGGAGTCAATCTCAAAAGTCACAGTGTTGTCATCACCAAACCTGTCATTCCCTATTCCTTTGCACAGGGTAGATTTGCCTATCATTTCTTTACTCCTTCTGTTTAAGTTGTGCCATGTTCACGCTGCACTCTCTCACCTAAAATCACTTTTCCTGCCCACTGATTGCCAACCTGCCCACTGAAATAATGGGTAACACACAAGTTACCCCATAATGAGAATTCTGCTCTTCTGGAGCTGGCTTTTTTCCACCAGCTCCAGAAATTCAGCAAGTGCAATCACAGGCTAAAGTCTTGATGTCAGAAGAGTTTTTAAAGTCTATAATTCAACTGGTCTTTCTCCTTTTGTTCAAAGCTGTACAACAATTTCCCATCTATAATGAAGTACTTACCTGGAGCCCACCAGACCCTTTTTAAAAACTGGAGGTTATTGAAAGATTTTATGCAAGAGCAGATCAACAAACACAAGGAGGACTGGAACCCCTCAGAGACCCGGGACTACATCGACAGCTACCTGCTGGAAATCTCCAAGGTAAGCAACAGGGAGAAAAAAGGAGTGGGGCTTAGAAATCAGAAGGGATGGGAAACAAGCCCAGATTCTCCATCTGAGCTGCCTGTGTGGCCTTTTATGAGCTCAGGACAGACATGAGGTTCAGGCCACCCATCAGCAGGATGGAGATGCAGGGGGTCAGCAGCTTCTGCCAAAATCCTTGGGGTAGTCTGGACCCAGCCAGGAGACCCTCACTGTTCTGTGGCACTAACACACCTTCTCCTGAAGGACCATGACAGTGACACCTTCCAGGAGGAACACCTCATGGCCTGCACACTCGACCTGATGTTTGCTGGGACTGAGACCACATCCTCAACCCTTCGCTGGGCTTTGCTGTTTATGGCCACACATCCAGAAATTCAAGGTATAGTTAAAAAATAGGCATTTTCCCTTACTTCTATCCCTCACAGCTTTCTGAGAGACCAGTTGGGAATGTTCCTACACTCACATAAGAGGTCCCTTGGTAGACCCTTACAGTAATAACCTTGTGTTGTTCCAAGGGTTTTTTCCCTGGCTCATTGCTGCTCTTTCCCCAGCGCGGGTGCAAGCTGAGATCGATGCAGTCATCGGCCAGGCACGGCCGCCAGCCCTGGAGGACAGGAACAACCTGCACTACACCAACGCTGTCATCCACGAAGTGCAGAGGAAAGGCAACGTTATCCCTTTCAACGTGCCAAGAATGGCAACAGAGGACACCTACCTGGATGGCTACTACATCCCAAAGGTAAACTCCACAGTGCTGGGACTCCAGGGACACTCCCAGCTCCCCAGGCACGGTGCCAGGCCAGGCCCCTCTGTGCAAACGCTGTCCCTGCCCCGTCCAGAGTTCACTCCTGCTCAACATGGATTTTTGCCATCCAGTGTTCTCCTGAATGGTGCCACACCCCCACACATGCTTTTGAGGCACAGCTGCCAGCTTCTGCAGGGACTTTGGCCCAAGATTACAACAGATAAAAACGATGCTGATGAGGGAAAATGCAGTTATGTAACTGCACCTCCAAACAGACAAGAAGTAGAAAATCTGGGGCTGCAGTGGGGTGTTGCACAAATAATTTCAGTAGAATTTGACTAAGGATGTTCTTTATGGAGAGGAGACTGGAAGACAAAACTGCCCCTCCTGCTGTCAGTGCCAGAGAAAACGTGATTTTTGTTTTTCCTCTTAGGGCACTGCTATAATGGCAAATTTAACCTCTCTGATGTTTGACAAGAATGAGTGGAAAACCCCTAATACTTTTAACCCCGAGCATTTTCTGAAGGATGGGAAGTTCTGGAAAAATGAGTATTTTCTACCATTTTCAATGGGTAAGATTTGCTGAATTATGGTGCACACGTGGGCTTGGGTTTCCAACTGCAGGGTGGAGACAGAGAGGAAAATAGCAATGGAAAGGGCAGATGCACCCTGGGAGCTGCTGCTCAAAATGCTCCCATGGCCTCCCCAAAGCACCACAACCACACTTGGATCCCTTTCTTGTCTCTTTTCACATGCACAGAAGAGAAATAAGGATGAATTGAAAAACCATGTAAATTCCAGAGATCTTAGGAACATCACCACTGAGGCAATCACTCTGCTCCCAACTTGGCTGAGCTCACCAGGGGCCTCACTGTGGCCACCACAGGGTTCCCCAGCCAGCAGCTTCCATGGGAAAGTTGCTTTTAGCACCTGCTTCCCACACCAGCACCACAGCTCTCCTCTGGTAGCTCTCTTTGGCGAGCTCTCCCAGCGTGGGCACATCCAGGTCACGTGTGTGAATTGTCCTGACAAAGCCATGCAATCTGGGGAGGGAAGACCATGCTGTAATGCCAAAGTTATTATTGGGAAGCTTGGTTTGGGTTGAAAAACTCCTCCAAGAATGGGGTAACACAGCTGGACCATGGTCCTAAGGGCAGGCAGAATCATTTCCAGCAGCAAAAGCACACTCTGAGGATGCTGTGGGCTGCTGTCTCCACAGGGAAGCGTGCCTGCCTGGGCGAGCTGCTGGCCCGTGCCGAGCTCTTCCTCTTCTTCACCTCCCTGCTCCAGAAATTCACCTTCCAGGCACCCCCAGACACCGTGCTGAGCCTCCAGCCCGTGATCGGCATCACAATGGCCCCAGAGCCCTACAAGATCTGTGCTGTGCCTCGGTAGGGAAGCCTTGGCCACCGTCCTCACATGGAAAATCCTTTGTCAGGGGTGCTGAAAACAAGCCCTTGACAGCTCTAGGAAGAAGGTGGGTGCTTTATTTCTTTCCAAGCAATTACAAAATTATTTCTTTTACAATTAGACCTTGCACTCTGTATCCCATGATGATGTGATCATGGGATCAGCTTGGGAACTACCAGGGTGTTATTAGGCTTGCCCTATGGCGCTGTAAATTAATGAGGGGCTTGGGGATTTCCTAATTTTGTGACTGATGGCCATGGCTCACCTTGGCAAAATGAGGGACACTTCAGAGACTGCACTGTTGAGCCTGTGGCTGGGTACAGTGGGAGAGCAATACCAGCCTTTGTTTTATAACATTAACACAAATATTAATTTGACATTTCCTTATCATGTACTTCTCTAGAAAAAAGTCACTTTATAACACCTGTCTCATATATCAATAAATTTTTATCAAAGCATTTTTTGTCATGAAGTGTCCTGCAAAGTGAAGACCAACACAGGCCATGTCCAGCACGGGGTGTAGGCTTTGGCCATGCCCTGTGTCTCTGCCCCTGCACTGCAGGAGGTTTGCATTGTAAAAGCAAAGGCAATTTCTACAAAAGTGATGGAAAAAATGATTCTGGCAGCACAGCTAGAATTACAATATGCAAAATCCTCCCTGTTTACCTGCCCAGCATCACGGAGTGGCTGCTGTGTCCAAAGGCAGCAGGGTGAGCTCCAGCAACACACGATATGGGTAAGCTGCACTCAACAGTCTAACAAGGAAAAGGGTGCCTTGGAAAATAACAGCAACAAATTACTATTTTGATCATCTTTCACAATGAAACAGTCCCAAGACTGGCAGCCAATGGTTGACACCAGTAAATGCACTGAACTGGGAAACAGCTGCACTACAAGGAGCCTGTAGAGACCTCCAGGCAGAAGCTGCAGCTCCCAGGAGCAGGATGGGAAATCAGGAAATCAGCCCAGCACCAGGATCACAAATTTCCAGCTCCTGCTCTCCTGCTGGCGAAATGAGCAGAGAGCAATCTTTTCCTCTTTTTCAATTTTCCCTGGAGTACAGCTCACCTCTTCTAGAGGAAGCAAATTTCTCCCAGGTGAACACAGCTTCTGGCACAGCTCCTTCAGCACCGGCTGGGTGTGGGGTTCTGCCACCTCCTCTGATTTTCTGGAAACAAGAGTTTGGGCTGAGATACTGTGAGATACTGTGAGATACTGCTCCTAGTACTTGAGGCTGTTTCACAGACCTGTAAGATGGAGAAATGAGGACACATGGTGGGACACAAACCAGTCCATTTATTAAATGCAGACTTGTTTCATCCCACTCCTAGTGAGAACCTGGTCAGCCCCAGCCCTCCACCTCTCCTCATGCCAGCTCTCTCCAACCTCCTCCTGGCACAGACTCCCACACCTCTCCTTTCCAGCAGGAACAAGAAAGTAATTTGAATTTCTTGACCTGATACCCTTTATTTTCCTTCTCTGAGAAAAGCTGAAGGGGAAGGCTGCAAGTGGCTGCATACCTGGAACTGACTGGGGACAGGGGAGGGGAACAGTGCTAAGTTTCTGCTGTGTGATCATTACTCCCAAAATAATTCCAGTTCACAGGTGTCATCTGACTGTTTTGTGGTACTTTTTTCCCACCAGTGCTTTGCTCAGATTCCCATTTCCTTTCCCAAGCTGCTGTTCTATCCAGAAGCTTCCTCTGTAGGCCTCTGCTCAGTTAGTTTAATTCCAAAAGAAGAATGCATTTCACAGATTTCTTAAATACTCTGCCCCCTCACAGAACTCCTGCTGCAGTGCTTGGCTCTTCAGGAGCTGCCAGAAAGCTGCAAGCAAGCAGGGTCAGGACTGAACACATCCTGCAGCTCAGCTCAGGCTTCCTGCTCAGCTGAACACCTCTTCCTTTCCCTTCCCTTCTCCCTCACACACCTGCACGTTTTGATTTCAGTATCTGAAACTGCTTTTATGTCCCGCCTCAGAAAGCAGGAAAACCAGTTCTTCCATAATGGCTTCACACTCTGGGACAGGCCCTTCCACGCTGGGAATCAACACAGCTCCTCATCCTCAATCTTCACTCTGGAGGGCTGAAGGCTGCCAGTCTTCACCAACAGCACTTCAGGGCTGGGTAGTGCTCAGGAGATGAGAGCTGACAATGGGACTAAGAATGGAGCACATAAACCACCTGCAGAGGAGGCTGGACAGGGCAGTTTTCCAAAAGAAAGCAAGAACAGTGATTTAGAGCTGTACCTGTGCTCTGTGTCCTCAGGTGGGGCTGAGAACAGGCAGAGCCCCTCACCTTCCTCAGCAGCAATAATTACTGAGGTCACTGCACAGCTCATCTGCAGAGGGGCTCCATCTCTTCACTTCACAAGGCCCTTGCCCAGCTCTGAGACAACTGTCTGTGGGCTGAGCACAGGGAACCAGCTCAGGTGGGAGGAATGAACTGGAAACAGCAGAGGAGAGCAGCACAACTCATTACAACCACACCCTCATTACAATACATGTCTGTCCTGAAACAGGGTATTTCAGATGGTGTAAATGTAGAATCAGGTCATGCATTGCCCACAAACACCCTCTAGGGACCATTAAATACATGGCTTGGAATAAAGACACCAAAGAATTCATTTTAAAAATCTTTATGTGAATATAAAAGGATTTTTTCCAAAGAAAAAAATAAAACCAAAAGTTTAAAAATTAGTGCAATTTTTCCGAGTTCTATGCAACACAGTGTTTACATTTGTTTTAAACAGAAGATGTAGACACCAATACACCGAAAACCTTAACTCCATCTTTAGGGTAAGGGGAAAAAAGAAACAAGTAAGAAAATTATTGTACTAGACATTACCAACTCCTAAACAATTGTTTTCATTTTCTAATTTCTAAACTATTTATGGCTACCTAAATAGAACATCAGTATTGCTTATATTACTTATTTCCAAGTAAGTGTATATCATAGAAAATAGAATACCCATATATATATTTTTAATGAACAAAAAAATTCAGGTGAAAACTTATTTTCAGTGAATGTTTCTTAAACCACTATATAATAAGGTTGTTGCAAAAGAATCTTCTCAAAACTGCTGCCTGACCCATCTTGAGTAAAAGAACCAGCTAGTCCATATTTTGTATTATTGCTATAAAACACTTCTCTTCCATAGTAATTAATCTTATATAAAAATAATTAACAAATGATATGTCAATCAGAAGATATTTTTTGTTTCTTTGGATCTACATTACCCGTTTTACTGGAAACTGGCTAAATTCCTAATAATGCCATTTAACTTCAGCAGGATTCAGTGATTTCACCTCATATTTGAGTCTGCTCTGAACTGTGCTGATGGGATAATACAAATTCACCTTTCAGGAGAGCCAAGGGGCCTCTCTGTTCCT
Source organism: Dicaeum eximium (assembly GCA_013396995.1). Lineage (NCBI taxonomy): Eukaryota > Metazoa > Chordata > Aves > Passeriformes > Dicaeidae > Dicaeum > Dicaeum eximium. The sequence continues at coordinate 362,779 of VWZP01009377.1, forward strand.
CCTGCCTCAGCAGTGGTGCACCAAAGGACATGGAGTGACAGGGCTCTGCTGCTACATGTTGGACACAGCTCAGCTGTAACACAGCAGGGTTTTTAGCAGCTTTTTGGTTTGACATTGGTGAAGCAAACATTAAAATGTTCCTGATCTAATGGTCCTTCCTGCACAGGCAGATGAGCTGAAGTGAATACAACACCATGGCTTATAATCCAGTATTTAGTTCCACACATCAGTTCCTTGTTCACAGGACAGAACCCAGGTTTAACCAGTTGTAGAACAGCTGCTTTTAAACAGGTTCTCAGTCCCAAAGAAACCCTTGAGTGATATTCACAGGCTTCACTCTTAACAGTTTGGAAAAGTTCCAAATAGGCAACATTTCATCCAATACCTGAAAACCAGATTGATTTTGGCAACCCCAACATGATTACTGGGGACAACTGTGCCCTGCAAAAGGCTGATCCCTTAGGTCAAGACTTCAATTCTTCCATCACTAGTCAGAAGACAAACTTCCAATTAAATAATAGAGAGGTTCTTGGTTATTTTTGGTCCCAGGGTCTGCAGTTTTGAGAAGTGTAAGTCAAAGACATTTGCTCCAAGTTTGTCACTATTCAGCACCTGACAGACTACTGACACAGCTCCACTACTGGAGAAGTACAACAAATCAAGCCTACCAACTACATGAGTATTTGAAGGACATCCATGACAGTTTCCATGCTGCAAAGAACAAGGGTTAAGAGACCCACTCAACACCATCAGAGACAGCTCCACGTTTCACTAGAACACACCAAATACCAGACTTTAGGAATGGAAGCATCTTGGTAAAACTGAATCTCCTGCTCCACTGCTCACCACCACCTCCCTCCCACCCATTTAATCCAGCAGATTAAATAAGCAACTGTACCTTAAGAACACCAACTCCACTAACACCACTGCAGCAATAAAAGACCTCAAAACCCACGAGGTAGTCCAAAGAAGCACAGAGTCCTGAAGAACACCACCACAGACAGCTCTCCAACAGCCATGTGTTTGGCTCATGCCACACTGAGCACCAGACTGCCTTTTAAACAATGCCTTTTGGAGGGGAAATCTGCTGAATGCCTATTCATACATACAGCACTGTAGAACAACCACCACAACTAAGAAGCAACCCTAAGTATCAAGAATGAATGCTTGCCTTTTCTCTGGCATGACATGCAATGCCTAATTTAAAATGTAAGATGTTGGGGAAGGAAGAAATCAAAGGACAAGCTACAGTGAGGGGCAGGCAAAATGACAAACTACCCCAATGTCACAATAAAAAACCTAAAAATTCTGTAAAGCTGAACCCTGTTCTCAAATCGAAGATAGCCTTAATGGTGAGACAGGTGTGTTTTTATTCTCACAGGCAGCTGAATTTTATATTAGATGGTGGTCTGGTACAGCACCCTCAAATACTTAAATTAAGGGTATTCATCTCATTTTAAGGGCTGCTGCAATTTTATTTTATATAATTTAATTTAACTATGGGTATAATTAACTTTTTCTAGACCATTTGCAAAGAACAGACATTAACAGGTTTCCTAAAAATACAATTCAAAACAAGAGTCAGACATTTGGGAAATAAAGTCATAAGCTTTGTGAAAGACAGCAACTTCCTGCACACAGATTTCAGGTATCAACCCCCATTTCATCTTCTACCAAACTATTACAGTTCATGCACTTTGCTCCCTGCCAATCTCTGCTGCCAGTAACTGCCAAAGCCATCTCTCATTCCTCTGCCCAGCACAGTTAAGTTCAGAATAACTGAGTGAAACTACATTTAAAAAAGAGGAAATGCAATTTCCATGCACAGGACTGTGTAAATAGGTTGAAATAAATGGGGCTCCTTCCCACTTAATCCCCTTTCTGCAAATAAATGCAGTACACCAATATGCCAGACTTTTAAAATATAGCCCAGAGATTTTTCTTACCCAGGAAAAGACAAGCTTTTTTGGCTTAAGTGAATTCAACATTTTAAAGACAGGTTTTCCTCAGTGTATATGTGCACCAACTTAAGCTTTGCTTTTTTTTTTTTTTAAATAAACTGAGAAATTCTGCTTCTCATAAAACAAATCCTGTCTTTGGTTGCATAACAACTGGTACCACACCTTTAGTTTCTTCTATAAATGCAAGTATTTTCTTGCTTTTGAGATTGTACTTTTTATTCTAAAAAAGTCTTGTTTTAAAAGATGTTACCAATCTTTTAGATCTATTTTCAGAAAAGCTCAGCAAAAATGCCTAATATTGCCAGTTTCCTGAAGTACACCTTTGCATAACAGCTTCCCATTATAAAAGTCAACTTTCTAGCCCAAACCCACTTAAATAAAGTTTAAATATATAGTGCCAAATTTCATATTTACAATATAATCTGAAGGCAAATAGAAATCTTTTAAGTTGTGCTTGTACATGCTGCAGTTATTAAATCTACTTGGAAAACTACGTGCTACCTTCTGGCTGATCACCTTAATCTCTTCCTGACAGGTTCTGATGTTGTAATTTGCAGCTGCCCAGCATTCTAACCTCATCTTTCATCAAGTAGGTAAAGTGGAAAGGTATAAAACATTTAAGGACACTTTAGCATGTGAGTTTTCCTCATGTCCTCGTGTTTAATCAGATGTTGCACCTGGTACTTTAACAGTGAGGTTCCTCCTGGTGTTGGTGACGTGACGCTGCTGCGCCAGGAAGGAGCGGCCAGGCCCGGCCCCGCAGCTGCCACTGCTGCCCACCAGCCTGGCTTCCATGCCCAGCTTCTGCAGACTCAGGCTCTGCAGGAGTTAAACAACAACATAAAACCAGCAAAAACAGAAGGAAAGAAGTTACCCATCCTGCTCATGCTTTCTTAGTACGCACACAGAACTTTTCCCGCTGTATTTCTTAGGTTAACTAAGATTTAACTGGCACCACGTAGCAAAAGATGTTTCAGTAAGTGAATTTTTGACCCACCTTGTTGTACCATGCAGTTACAATCAGCTTTTCCTCATAGTCACGTAGCTTGGCCATTTTGTATTCATTCTGCAAGGAGACAAATCTCAGTTAAAAGACAAATTTTATCTGCATAAACTTGCTGCAGTTCACTGAGTGAAATAAATACAGGCAGCAGAAATGCTTCAATACACAAAATAACTACAAAGCCTTGAAGTATAAACAAAGATACTTCCATAAACTGAGAGAAAAATACCAGCCTGCTTTAAGAAGAGGCTAAACTATACAAGTTGCAGTTAGAAACAAAAATGGAATCTGGAAATGTACTTTGAGGGTTTGTGTGAGGAAATGCACAAGAGGTGTGCTGTGTATCAGAAAATCTATGAATAATTTAGTAATTTTTCACCTGAAAAGCATGTACCTCCAGCGACTGACTAATTGCTATTATATAATACTCTTCCCTAGTACTCATTACATAAAAGAAATGTGAGGCCACAGCATTTATACAGTCAGACCTATCAGCCTACTGAATCATGCTGAGGAGTTCTGGATTTGCTAAGGCAACTATTCCAAATAATTCCATCAATATTACTGTGAAACTCAATGCACTTCCCCAATTTCTTTTGATATTTGGACTACTGTCAACAATCCTTTTAGATTTCAGCCAAGCAGATTTTACTGAATCACCAGGAAACAATATCTTGAATGCTTAATATCAGAAACAGAGTATATTAGAAATTATTTTTAAATATATATAAAATTTTTACCTCTAGTTCTTCAATTCTTTTGTCTTTTTCCAGTATCTGTTTTCTGAGCAACATAATTTCTGCTGATGCTGGATTTAGCTTGGGGTCTAAGGTTTTTATCACCTGGACAAGGCAAAACAAGAGCACTGCAAGTCAGTTCGATTCTCAACAGCTCTGCATCTCATCTGCTCAAAGGAGGAATCTGAGAACAGGCTGGGCACTGGTCAGGCTGTTACACTTACAACAGAGAGCAAAGGGTACAAAGGAATCCTTACTGCACCTCAGCCTAAACCCTATTTGTCCTCTCAGATTTAACTGACTGCAGTTGAACAATCTGACTAAAAATGCAACTTGTAGCTACTGCTTTTAGTTGAGAGGTGGGGAAACACTCAATCTGTTTAACAATTTATGAGGGAGGAATGCATATGTTCAGAAACATGCCACTCACATTCCTTGCTTTTTCAAGGTACATTTTGTATCTTTCTTCCATTGCTTTCATATCCTCATCTTTTTTTCGTAAAGCTGCTTCCAGCTCTCCAATCTTCTGGGCTGTTTACAGAAATTATCAACAAAGACATACAAAATGAAAACAGGCATGGTACTTTCATGACTTCTGTGCTCTCTTGATTTCACCATCCCTCAAACAAAGAATGATATAGAAGCTAGAAGTTTAAGTTTAGAAGGTTTAAGTTCTTATTTTTGTTTCAGCTGCCCCACCTGACCCTGAAATCCCATTTTGCAGAGCATTGCTCAACAAACTTCAGCCCCCCAGGATCCTCTCCCTGCCCACCACCACACAAAAACTCCTCCACACCCCCCAGTTCAGATTTAAAACTAAGCTGTAGCAGAAAGCCTCATCCAGACAAGTATCCCATAGTCCAATGGATATGGGAATCATTTCAGAAGAAACTTAACACAGTCTTATTAAAAAAATACCAAAAAACCCCCACAAAACAACTCACGGTTCTGACTGTCATCAGGCTGCAGCTCTGCAAGATCAGCCTCTTTCTTCTGTAACTCATCATGAACCTCATTCAACTTTTCCCTGTGAATGAAAAGTTGGGCTAAGGATAAAGCTCAAATAACTGAAAGCTTAAACTTCTTGACAGAAGTATTTCAATTACTATTTTAAGTTTTAGCAATTCTTCACGGTTTGGAGAGAAATATTAGTATCATAAAAGTTGTAACTTCTGAATTCATCTTCCTTTAGTTAAAACCAGGAAAATGAACAATTAAGCCCCTCCAGCATTATCTTAGCAAGAACTACATCTGCTGAAAGGACTGGAAATACTTCAGAAGAGTGGAATACACTTTTAGTGATGGTTTTAGCAGTCTGTTGTAGAATCAGAACAGTTAAAATGCTGATGGTGATGGAGAGACAGTGAAGAGGTACTGGTACTACAAGATCATCATGGTCAGAGTTAATCTACCAAGATTTAAGCAGTTCCTGTGCTCTGTTTAGTATAAATAAGCTATTGTGGATGCATGTGCCTTACTTACATGTGTGCTGCCAGTTTCTGCTTCAGGTTGCTGGACTGTGAAAGGAGAGAGTTAAAATTCAGTTGTATTTCAGTATTTCATACCATGCAACATTCAAGTGCTCTTACAGATCAGCCAAGAATACTTAGCACAACTAAATAAACCAAAGCAAATAAATCCACTGAAAATGGATGAAAAATGAATGAAAAAACCAGGGACTTTTAAAGTAAAGTAGAAGGGTTATAGCTCTACAGAAGGAATCACATAAAACATGACCTTTTCAATTTAACTGCAGTTGATATGGAGGTATTTCTCAGGTACACTGAAAAGTAAGATGCACATCTAAACAAAGGACTTGATGCTGAACTGGAGGACTTTAAACAAAACTCGCAGAATGTTTCACTTACTCCTTCAGTCTTGGATCCCTGCTCCTGTAAAGTCTTTTGCAGATCTTCAATCTGCTGCTGTAATCCTCCAATACGCTCTTCATGGAGCCTTTCAGGAAGAAAACACAGTTATTGCCCATCTAAATAGTTCACAGACAGACTTTTCTGTTTCATTAGTTGCTCAGAGGGTCTACCCAGCACGACTTACGCCACAAATAAACTGATTTCAAATGCTTTTAGTTTGACTGGAACTTCTGCTGAAACAAACACATGGAGCTTTACTGAACATTTTATAATGAAATTCCTACAAGTCATTTAAAGTTTTGAGAAAACTTAACTATCAAAATTTTTCCTATTCTAGTAAAATTTTTTAGCATTTATTGATAGAAAATCCATGGGCTAATGGTCTGAAGTTCTAGAATTAGAGTTCACATTCATTCTTAGTCTACCAAGAATCACTCAGAGTGAAGAGTGTCCTGTAAGCAACGCTTCCTTCAGGGTATGGTACACACAAATCTACCCCATTTAAACCACATCCCTTCTTTCTTGCTTCATAATCCTTTATCTACAATTATTTTCTTATATTTATTTTCTTTCATACTGGTGAAAGAAAAAGTTCCTACACTACAGATGCAAGGCACAGGTCACTCTGAAGCTCCAGAGATCACTTTGTGCTGTATTTTAAGATGCAGTTTCACCCATCACCTTTTCTCGGTTTCCAGCTCGTTCACTTTCCGGTGCTTCTGCTCCAGCTCTTCCTGGAGCTCTGCAATCCGTTCATTTTCTGATCCCTCCTGTTTCAGCAAGAGCATCTTATTTTCATGCTGCAGCCGAATAAACATTTCTCTGAATCAAAAACAACACAAAAAGTCACTGTTAATTAAAAAGGTGATTAAGAGGAGGAAGTAACAGTCCTGTTCACTCCCCCAGCCTTAAAGTGAGCCAAGCAGGTTGTACTTAATGATATACTTGGGGCAACAATGCAATTTTTTATTAAAAGGTAACTTGTAAAATGTTTGAAAACTTTAAGAGATATGAGCAGAGTTTTAAATTGTCACTCCCAACTCAGATTTATATACAGCAATCCAATACGGTTTTAAGAAAAAAAAGAAAAGTAATTTTAGTATGGGGAAATAATTATCAACACCTATATGGGGGCAAAGCAAGAAATGGGATAAAGGATCACATTGATGAAAATACTGAATTTTCACAGAGGCATTGTCATGCTTCACCTATGAACATCCCAAACAACTCAGCCTTTGGGTCTCACCTATATTCCACTGGCAGAATTTCAGCAGCAAGATTCTCAAAGCTTTTAAAACGAGATTCACCTGAAATCACATGAGGGGTTTAATTCAGGACATTCAAAGAAACCTCTAATCCAAATAAAAAGAGTCTCTGAAGATCAAGCAGTACCTGTTTGACTCAGGTGATCCTGCTGCATCTGTGCACACCGGAGCTCCTCATTTGTCTCTCTTAATGCATCACACTGCACTATCAGTCTCTAACAAGACACATTTGAGATGGAATTAGGTCAGGCTGCACCACTTTTAAGACCAAATAACATTAATCAGAAGTAATGACACATGCACATTTTAGGGTGGTCTTGATGATCTTGGGAGATCTTTTCCAACCTTCATATTCAATAAGTCTATAATATGTTTTATATGTGAATGCACACACAAAGGGCACTAAACTTGATTTTTATGGTGGCACTACTTCCAGGAAGGCTCTCCTCAAGCAGAGGATCTGAGAGAGATTTAGGTGCTCAAATAAACTCCTAAAGGGGCTTACCTCTCTTTCTTTCATTAAAGCCTCATATTTTTCTTCGAGTCGCTTCATTTCAAATGCCAGCTTATCAGCTCTTTTGGATTCTTCAGACAGTTTGTTATGAAGCTCCTGGACCTTTTCATAAAAGCATTATTTAGCACAGGAATGTTGCAAGATGCTGCTTTAAAATGCTACATTAAAACAGTCCTTCCTGCCCAATTCAGCCATAATAAAACAGTTGGTTCCTCAAGCTTAAGGAAGCAGAGATGGGATGGGGGCCTCTGCGTTTTAGGAGGTTTATATTGACTTTTGGTTGGTTGATTTTGGATTTTTTGGGTTTTTTTAAATTTAACTCTTTCCTATTTCCTACAGAAATTAAAGTAAAACTTCTAATTTTCATGAAAAATTATAAGAATATGAGAACATAAGAATATAGTGACAGGACAGGGGGAATGGGTTCAAATTGAAAGAGAACAGGTTTAGATCAGGTATTAGGAAAACATTCTTTATTGTGAGGGTGGTGAGACCCTGGCACAGATTGCAAAGGGAAGTTGTGGATGTCCCGTTTGTGGGAGTGTTCAAGCTCAGGCTGGATGGGGCTTGGAGCAGCCTGAGATAGTGGAAGGTATCCCTGGACATGGCAGTGGAATGAGATCATCTTCAAGGTCCCCTTCCAGGCCAAACCATTTATGATTCCATACAAATGATCTCAGTAACAGCTAAACAACCTCTCCCAGGCATAGAAATGACCTCAGAGTAAAGAAGAAAAGCCTGCAGACTATGAACTCTCACATCAGTTGAGAGGGCAACTACAGTTAAGCTTGCAAATTTAACAAACAGGGAAAAACCCACAAGGGAATGGCAGGGTATGAAGGAGTTTTCACAAATCAAATTCTGAAAGGACAATGAGGGGCTGTTCTCAGCTCCCTGGGGAGAAATGAACCTTTCAAACACAAGTGCAGCACTACCTGTCTTTTGTAGGTTTCCAGCTGGGCTCGTGCTGCGTTGGCTTTCCTGAGCTCATCCTCCAGGCTGACGGTGTTGTGCATGTACATCATGTTGGTCTCCTGCAGGGACTTGACCTGCCTGCGGAAATCGTTCAGGTCCTGCAGCTTCTTCCGGTACACTTCCACCGTCGACTCCAGCTTGCTCGCCTTGTCTGCAGTAGCCCTTGAGGTATAAACAGCCATCAAAAGGGAAGATTACAAACTTCCAAACTCTGCTGACACACACTATTTTCAAAAAGAGATGGGACATGCTCAGCAGCAGTTACATTTCACCACTTTATTTTTGAATGTATAATCGACACAAACTTGCTTATAAAAACTGAAATGAGCCAGCCTTCAAGTGAGACTGACAGTCACACGCCAGAAATATGAACAAGGGTTAGTGGGTCAAATATCCCTGAGGAATTCTGTGGCACCACAACAATCTCTGCTAGACAGTCACCTCAAGACACTGGTACCTGGTATGTTCTCACTGGGGGATTATACAGAATTAGAACATAACTGCTCTATGAAAATGATCACTGGCAGAGATGACTGAGAACTCTCAGCTGATCATTTTAAAAAAAATCTACATGGTAAGAAAACACTGGGACCATAATTTTAAAATTAATTTTAATATCTGTGTTTATTATCTGCATTCATATCTCACCAGAAGCTGCTACAAGAAAATAATGGAAAAAATCTACAGCTAGGATTTGTTTCAGATGTTATTCAAGAACCACTAAACACCCGAAACCACTTTTCTTTCCATGTTTTATTCATATTATTTTATGAATAGCAGATCTGCTTTCACAATACAACTTATTTTGGATATTTCTTGGGTGGTCTGGTATTTAATACAGTTTACACAAGCTGGAATGTTACATTGAATTCTCATGAAAGTTACTGTGTGTTTCATCTTCATTTTGTTAATGATCTCACTAACCTAAATCTCCCTAGAATGCTGACACCAAAAGTAAGGTTAAAATTCTAGCTGTAGATATGCTTTTCTACATGAGAACTTCCACTTTCTGTCCCATGTGAAGAAGTTTAAGTTCTATAGTCATTAATTGTGCTTCACAGACAAATTTCATGTGTTTTTTTTGTCAAACAACGGAGCCTTTCCCTGGAAGCCTGCACTTCACCTCTGCTTTGCCAAAGAGCTTGTTCAGGTAAGATCCGCACAAGTAACACCTCAAAAAAAATCTTGTTAAATACAAATCCTTGGATTTAGCCATTAAATCCTAATGTGTGAGTGTGGAGCTCTTTCTGCTACATACCTAAGAATGTCATTTTCATCTTTCAAGGCTCTTGATTCTTCTGCCAGAGAGGTCAGTTCATTGTTTCTGTGTTGCAGCTCAATCACTTGCTTTTCTAAATCTTCACAATGGACACGATAATCATCTTTTGCAGCTTCAAGCCTACCAGATCAAAACCAGTAGCTTTGTTAGGAACTAATCATTATTGCACAGTTTCATTTAGTACTAGAATTACTAAAAAGAAATAAGATAAAAGGAAAACTACTGATTTAAGTAGCTGGGAAAATGCTACAATAAACATAGAACGTTTTACTGTCTACCTGTAAAATCATAATGCATTGCACACTGCAAATTTATCACATCAGTATCAAGGAAATCACATGAGAAGTGATTTTGTTTCCTCACGTGGATCACAGAGAGAATATGTGAAAGAAATCAGGTCATTACAGAGACATGGTGGTGTTGGGGGCTTTAGAATTTGATTTGTTGACACACAAATTAGCACTCATTTTTCTGCCTTCCATCACCTTTTTGGAAGTATTAGAGGGCTATGCCAATTACAAACTGATACTTTTTACAACAAGTCATAAATTCTATTTAAATATAAGGACTGTCTTTAAAATATACTTATTCAGCACTAGACAGCTTGTAATGCAAAAGAAATTGAGACGGAAAAGCCCCAAAGAGCATGAGAAATTTTCAGAGTCCATTAGACAAGGGAGAGATTCTGGGGGGAAATAATTCCATACCTGAAGTTTTCTTCTTGCAATTGTTCCAGCTGCAACTGTGCATTAAAATACTTTTTTGCAACCACAGTATTTGGATCATCAAGAGAGTCGTCTAATTGCTCTAGTCTGTCATTCATAATCTCATTTTCTGACATCAAGCTGTTTTTCTCATCCTGGAGGGCAGCCACCTAGCACAGATAAAACAGCATGAACACTGTAAGACCTGTCCAAAGAACTGAAGCAAGACAGCAATACATCACCAAATTAGTTTATGAAAAAGGCCGAGCGTTTAGAAGTTTTAGAATGTAGTTTACAGAGCACACTTGAGCATACAGATGCTTTAGTGTATGACAGTTATGAAGCACTAAAGGAAAAGTCCTTCTAAATAAAAAGACAAATTTCTGTAACTGAAACCACGGTAAAAAGGCAGACAAAGTGATATGGAGAGAAACTGCTACTTCATTAAAAACACCATGGACGCCGTACAAAAAACTCCGAGTGCTGCTGCAAGAAGTGTCCATGTCGCCTGTAGCTGACAACCAGAAGCAGCAGGCAGGGCCAGCAGCCCGGGGGCTGCGGGAAGCGGGGCGGGCCAAGCACAGCAGGGCAGCCTGGCCAGCCTCAGGGCAGCATGCAGCCCTGGCAGCACACACACGGCTACCGGCGGCACAGCCAAGCACGGGGCTACAGCACTTCACTGACAGCTCCACAGGCAGAAGGATTGAGAGGATAGAACCTTTAGAGTTTGTCTAGGGAAAGCTGCTGTGTTAATTTGAACGTCCTGTCGAACATAAGAGCACGCAGCATGTGTTAGTTGACTGCATTTAAACAGGGACAATATGCTTTTTGGGTTATGTTTTCCTGAATTATAAAGTAAACCTACCTTTCTTATACTCTTGGAAAATATCAAGGAAGACTGAGACCTTACAAGTGAATTTATTAAGAATTAGTTTAAATTAAAAGCGTCAAGTCAGTTTTATGGCTTCAAATAAATAAAATAAAACATATCATGATGACATTATTAAACAGTATAATCAATAGTAAGCACTATTAAGAAACATTTGTTTGTGATCATAATTTAAAAATCTATCAGGCAAACAGATGTAATAAGTCAAACAGTAATTAACCTGCCACTTCATTAGGTGCTGGCTTTCTAGGTTCACTCCTTTTTATGTACCAAATGTCATTTACTATCTACATGCACACAAACACCTGTCAGTAGGGAGCACATCTGAGCCTTGCTCAGCCTCCTGTTCAAGGATCAGCCACTCCTTAGGCATGCACAACCTTCAGACTTTTAGAATAATCCTGAAACATCACTCATCTCAGACTTAAAAAACCCCTAAAAATCAAACTATGACAACTCAGAGCAAGTTTTAAATCTTCTCAGTTGCTTTCTGGTAGCCTTCTCTTCTTTTTTTATTATTTCAGTGCAGAAGTAGTGTCACAGTCAACAGAAATTATAAGGAGAGGTTTTAAAGACACATCAGAGTAGGACAGAGCTGTGGTGTCATTAACTCATCTGTTTCTATTCAGCAGTACCTTTCCCTTGAACACCTTTCACCTGTCCCATGCCAGGTTATGAACAACTGGCTCTGCATGACCTATGATTAATTAATAGAGAATTCTGGAAGAAAATCCAGGGAAAACAGGAGAACACCTGGGACTTCTCCTGCAGATTCTTCTCACAAGCATTTTTAGATCTCTGCTTTCACTAGGAAGTCTTACTACTGCCTCAAGAAAAAAGGGAAATTAAATATCAATTCACTTATAGCAGTAGCTTCCTGGGCAAGGTGAGTAGCTCTGAGCTGCTTTAGACACAAGTATTCTGCTTTTTCACTTGTCATTGTCAGTCAGAAATGTAAAACTGGCCTCTGCTTTTGTGGGTGCTCATTCCCAGAGGCTCACACAGCCAGTACAGCCCTCTGGCTCCTACAGGAAGATGCCACCCAAATGTTCTCTTTGTGCAGAGCCAAATCTGACACAAATTGCCTTCCCAGATAAAACCCTTTCTATTCTCAGATTATAGTGCCATAAGAGAGGAGCTAGTAAGTGATTTTTTCTTTCTTTAAAGTGTTGATTGAAATGCAAATTTCTCTTTATTGTCATGAAGTCCTCTCTCCTTTCTCTCAAGAGTGACTTGATTAACTGCTATATCCATTAAAGACAAAAATAGGCCTATTATTAGTGTTGTTTGAAAATGCCAGCAAGGATCTATTAGTTTTCATTATTTTTATCCTGAAATCTCCTCCATGTTGCAATTGTGTATGAGAAAAAGTTAGCAAGTTTTAGATAAATTACAAATTTTTGTCATTCATCAACTCCTATTGAAAGAGTATAATTTTCCTATGATTAAATCTAATTACTGTTTATGACATGAACTGGATTTTTTGGACACAGTACAAAAGACTAGAGGACTAAGAATGAAAAGGGCAGTTTTTAAAACCATGATAACATTGTTTGAACACTACCTGCTGCTAAGGGTAAATATTAACCTAAGACAAAGAACCTTTGAGATAAGCTGGCACAGGACCTCAGCTTACACTTCTATCAGAAAACTCTTTCCAGTAATTGCATTTTGGAGCACAGAATAATCGATTTTTCCCCACAAGCATCTACAAATTCTCACAAAATTTTAAACTATGCAAAATGCACTTTGCCCTTCACAATTTCTGCATCTTAATAGCAGGACCAATACATATTAAAGAAATAAACAACTGACTGTTTCTTACCTGCAAATCCAGCTCTTGACATCTTTGTGCCAACTCCTCCTTTTCTGCTATTGCTTCCTGAAGGTCTTCCAAGGCTTTTTTAAGCTTTCAAGAAATAAGGCAGTCAATCACTATGGCCCATATCTAAAATACTCAGTTACAGCCTCTAAAATGCCTCAATTGCTTACACCCCTTGTTTAAGTTGGCTGTTGGGTGCACACATTGACACACAAACCTATAAATACTCTGCTAGATCAGGATCCCTGCTCATTTCACTTGCCTTCTAAATGATTATCACACTTGGAAAGTAAATTATTGAAAGATAACAACTTAGACTAAAGGCATAACAAAACACAGGAACGTGCTGTCACCATTTACAAATCCCTTTAAAGACAAGTTCATTTTATGTGCAACACCTTGCAGTGTTCAGGTTATCAGGAATTTTCACAACCCCTTACAAGTAACCTGAAGTACTCAGCCTGGCTAAACTGAACCTTGGTGCACTCCTACCCCTCCCTGCAGTGTATGTTTGCACTGACCAGCTTCACCCCATGCAGTCACTGTGGGGTTTTTAAAGAAGCTATAGAATAACACTTAAGTTTTCAGTTAATTAGCACAGAAAACCAGTATTTCTTCCTTTAAGGGATGGCCAAATACCAACTTATTGTTCAGGCTTGATCTACAACAGCAACCCAGATCAGGCAGTTACCTGCTGTTCCACTTCACTTGTTGCATCACATGAGGAAACACTTGTTACTTCCTTGCTCATGAGCTACAGAAAGAGGCCACAGGAAAAAAGGTTAAATTAGAGGTTATAGATCTGTAAGTTCACTGCCTACTGAGTACCAACTGTATTTTCCATTGTGTTATTGCATCCCTCCAATACACCAAAACAGATTAATAATGCTCCTCCTCATCTCATGGCTGTTAAGAGATTTAAACAGATCTACAGTAAGATAATTTTCTACCTTGCTCCTCTCAAAATTAATTGAGTTTGAGTAACACTATTGGATGGATGTGTGATGTGTTGAAGGTATTGCCACCCTCTAGAGTCAGTCAAACTGGAATGAACCAGAAGACAGGATTTCACTCCATTAATTGAACAGTTATCACATTTCTTTGTGTCCCATTAATTGCCACTAAACAAACAATGAGAACATTACATCGATACAAAGATGTACAGTGTGTATTTACCAACAATTAAAGGGCTTTACTCCTCACTCAGAAATTACTGAATTAATTCTAGACCTTCATCTAGAAAGTTTAATTAGTCAGAAGACAACAAACAGAAGCTTTATGGATTTATTTCTACCAATAGGACATGTACTGCTTTAAAGAATACACAGTCAATTTAAATCTAAATTACAAAGCCTATTACCAACTCCACTGTTACCTTGATGAGGGTGCAATTACACACCACCTTCTCTTCACAGTCAGTATTAAGTTTTTGCCTCTCTCCACACTCTGCTTCACAGTCCTGAAGCTCTCAAAAGCCAGTGACAGCAGAGCTAAGCTGTGAGCTGGATCACTAAGATGATCCAACCACGAACAAATTAAGACAGGAGGAGGAGCACACCGTGACAAAAATAGAAGAGATGCAGCTGCAAGCTTGTAAGTCAGAGGCTGGAATGGTCTGGCAGAACAATGCAACCTCACAAACACAATCAGCTTAACTCTGGGACCAAGACTACAGCACTGGGACAGAATTTCAGAATCTAACTCCAGAAAACTCAGTGGTTGGCAACTGTATATATTTCTTGTGTGGAACAAAAAATCTTCAGCATTTGTTGTACATTTGGGCACCATAAATTTAAAACCAAAAACCCTCTGGCTGGGGTTTAAAGTCTCTTGGTCCCAAACCACTCAAATAATTTAGGAAAGTACTTATACTCCTCCCTGACCTTTGCTTGGATGAAAGAATTCACAAAGGTCAACAAAATGGTATAAAAGGTATTTGGACTTCTCAACTGACAGCATCAGGCTATGAACTGTTACCTACCTCTTGAATGGCTGTCATGACAACATGCTGAACAGACTCTTCAAGGGTCATGATATTCTGTATGTGTTCTGTGAAAAAGGATTTGTAGTGACTCATTGACAATGTTCATCACAATGGTTTGAGTCATATGATAAACTGTTTGCTGAAAGATCCAGAAGAAACTATTATCCATAAAGCTCCCTCAAAGCAAGCAGTGGTCTCTTTATACAGAGCAGTACCATCAACCACCACCATTATTATCCAGTAATATGGCAGATAAGCACAAAAGATTATAAACTTTTAACTGGACCAATTTATACTCTGCCTAAGGAGAGATGCCATCTGAGCATGGAGGATTAGCTCTGGTAATGGGAGAGAAAACAACCAATTCAGTCTTGAGCCTCTGCAGGCAGAGAAGCAGTTTCTAATTTAAGGACTTCATTTCATTTTGCTATATTTGCATTTGAATAGTAAGTTCTAGGTCTTGGTACGTATTTTAACAGTATGAATAAACCATACACACTTGAGACTGTATTTTTAAATCTACTCTGAACAAAGTTTTGAGTTTTATTCACAGACATTTCCCAGGGAATTTCTGCTTTTAAGTGAATTCCAGTTTCAGAACAGGCATTCAGCAAATTAACAATATTGATGGATAAGACAGAGAAGTTTCTGGATCTTTTCCACCTTAACTATCACCTGAGGCAGTCTGCTGTTTGCTGAGGAGGTTAAGGTAGTGCCTACCTTGCTTCCTCTCACAGTTGACTGCACAACCTAAAATGAGCTGCAGGAGCCTGCCCAGTTCAGTGGGATCTGAGTTCTCAGATATCTGGGTCAAGTCTGGAATAAGCTCTTCTGCAATCTGCTGACCCAGGAACTGAAAAAAAAACCAAAAACATTAAGAATTATGAGAAAAAGTAGACTCCCACTTTTGTACAATGTGAAAATCTGGTATCATGTAGGAAATCTGGACTCAGTGAGCCAGCCAGAGAAAGTGCCCTAGAAGTTTGTTACCAGGTTTAGTTAACTGAGCACTTCTACAAGAAAAAAGTGTCAATAGTAAAATTTATTGAGAGAATTCTCAAATATGAGAGAATTCATTTATTTTACTAACATAATAAAAGAAGGAATTAATAACACTTCCAGATGGAGTGGCCTCCAAACCCTTCAAAAAGCTTCTCATAAGCTTAAAGAAGTTCTGCTTCTAGGCCTGCCAGAGATCCTCAGACCTGGCAGCACGTCAGGGCCTGCCTGGCCCTTGGTGTCACAGCTCAGCCCAGCTGAGACCAGGAAGCCACAACAAGATCGGGCAAGTTTTTCTAAACCATACTCTTCACATAATTGTAATCACATCAATACAAAATTCAGCAATTTTTTTCTAACTCAAAATACAGCAGCCTTTCATGGCTATTGTACTCATCCCTGCATGAGACAGAACAAACTGATACTTTCTGTGTCCAGGAGGATTCCTACCTTTGGCTCCCAGCTTCCAACTGAATATCATAAAACCTACACTGGGGTTGCTGAGTTTGTTCTGTTGTGTACAAAAGGATTAAAACTTCTCCAGACAAGAGCAAACATGAACACACATACAAAAGTCAACAGGATTCTGCAGCTCAGTCCTTTCAACATTCACCTGGGCAGAGACAGTTCCCAGTTCGTACTCCAAGAGCCTTATCTAAAACACACCTGCTCAAATTAATTTCATATTCACTCAGACTTCCCACTTAATAGATAGTTATCATACACCTTCTGCCTAAAAGGTCCTCAAAACAAATTACAGCTTTTTTTTCTACCTGGCAAAGTCAAGGGGAGCAACAACCATCATGTTTAAAGATGAGAACAACAACAGTAAATTGTTTTTTCCATACCTCATGATAGTAGTCTGTAATTCCTTGCAGTATCTTCTTCAAATTACTGGACTAGTTGTTGTACATGAAAGACAAGGTAATAATTTTATTAAAATTTTTACTTTTTATTAAATCAAATAATGATTTCTAAAAAAATGGTTACAAGGCAGCTCTATGAGAGGACATAGGAAGAGAAATATTGCAGCAGAAAATCCCCATCCAACAATGTTGGAAGGCACTTAAACTATCAACAGACAGTTTAAGCTCATTTAAAATATCCTTGAAAAGCTTGAGCTTAATTCTAGTTGGTTTTGGACTGCCAGATCTCAGGACAGCCACAACATCCAACCCCACAAACTTCACTGTCTTCAGTTTTAAATACCTTTATTCTCCAGTTGTCACCAACATCATCTTTGATGCGACTGAGCCAAGATGCATCAAACCAGACAACATCTCTGAAACAAAAAGAAATGATTAATCAATGAGCACAGACTTAAATAAATAAGACAGCAAATTCCCAGCATTAAATCATCTGATGCGGAACTCCAGTGTCTAACGAGGCATGAATTTCTGAAGATTGCAAGGTAAACTTGTATCACAGGAAATTTCCATCCTGGTGGCTGCATGAAGGCACATTCCAGGGCTGGGAGAATTTCTCTGTCTGCCTGAGCCAGCTATGGATGGAGCACAAGGCTGTGGAGGCCTTTGTCATACTGAATTTTTATACCTGATAAAGTAACCATAATGAGGTAAAGAAACATTTTTTGACTACTGCTGACATTATGTTTGGTACCTATTCCTGTAGGCTGGACTAACTAACATTCACCCCAATTTGTCAAAGGCAAGTATTGAGAAAACACTTTAAACTACTGGCATTTTGTATATTTTGTATGCCTCTGGTTCCTCTGGGCAGAAGGGGATTCAGTTTGCCAGCATAAACAAGGATGAATTGCTGAGGGAGGTGTTTACACACACTCAGCTGCCAGGCAGAACAATCACACAATATTTAACAATATTTAACTTTGACAGTGCACTGTTTATTCACTGGTCTCAAAGCACCTAAAAAAGGACAATCATTATCCCCACTTGCACAGGAACCAACTTGGTGTTAAGAAGTCTGCCCAAAGCATGTGGCTGCCTAATACCTAAAATACATGGGAAGCAACCCTCAGCAAACCCTAAATCCATTTTTTGCTTTGCCCAGAAAAAGGGTGAGCTCTGTCTTTAAAAAGTACATTTAAAATCTTTACACACAGACAGGAGGGTTTCTGAACTCCTGGTTTTTTTTTTTGGGGGGGGTGGGGGTGTGGATTGTGATGGTATTGAAGTAATTTCTTAGTAATTACAAAATGATTCTTTGAACCTGAGGTGGTAATGCAGATTTTCTTCAATTATCTGGGCCAATAATAACAATAAAACTGCAGTGATGACTTGTAGCATGATACTCTTTCACAAAAAGACTTGCACTACAACCCTCTGTGCAAATTTCAAAACTACTGTATCATTCAGACTACCAATCTTCATCACACCAATAGAACAGGTAATCAAAAGTAAAATAATTCCTAACTATTAATTGCAATTAAGTTTTAAAATTCTTGGAAGAACAGAACACAAAGCCATGCCTTTGGAATCTTTAGTTTCTCATTCCAAAGAGGAATGTATTGCCTGAAGCAGGGAAACAGTGCTGATGGGAAAAGTGAAAAAGATAATGTCATCCTTGCCCAATTATCCACAAGTATGAATTTAATACTGCAGTATTTGTATATCTTCTCATCACCTTTTCCACCATGTCATTAATCAACTATTACATCATCCCCAAAACAGCAATACAAAGGCATAACCTATCTTCTGTTGTAAACTGTCCACTCAAAATTTCTGCTTACTTTAAAAAGCAACTAAGTCTGTCAAACACAAAAACTTCAGTCAATTGAATCCCTCTTCTTTCAGCTGAAGAATCAACTTACATTTGATGAAGCACCTGAGCCATGGCAACCCCGTTAGTCAAGTCCTGGACATCTCTGCAGGGTGCAGCTGTATTGAACGTCTGTAGCTAAAACAGGGAAAAACACTGGGGTTTAGTTCAGCAGACAATAAATTAGCTGCCATCTTCCTTCTCCCCTTTCAGGCACAAGCATTTAGCAAGATGTCTTTCTACTTGAAATCCTTTTTGAACCAACCCAATTATCTCAACACTTGTGACTGTTATGACTGGTAGCTTAAAAAGTTGGTACAAACACCCACACTGTTTTTCATGCTAGGCTTTCCATTGTAAAGCAGATTATGGAAAGATAACTTGGGAGACTAAAACATATTTATCCAGCCTTTGAATTATGTAGCAGTGCTTAGTTCTGGCCATAACTACCCAAACAAAAAACAGCATCAGAATAATGTGTGAAAGTTGATGGGGGAAAAAAAAAATTCCAGCCTTTTTCTACAAGAACTTAGTAATAGACATAGGATGGGATTACCTCAATGTTAAAATGTTTCTGTTTTAAACATTGTGGGATTTTTTTCAAACTATCTCCAAGCTTATAGCTAACATTTTGACAGAACTAGCTGTACATTTAGAATTGCAATATTTTATTCCTCCAAAGACAATCAACTCATTATTATAAATGAGAGAGCCATTTCCATATACATGTTAGTTCATCACAGTTACTCAGGAAAATAAGAGCCTTCTTTACCACAATAAACAAAACAGAAAGTTTATTATTAGTACTACCAGAAAATAGAATAGAATGGGGGCAAGTACAAATCCTTATAAACCCTGTCCACTGCAGAAACAGACTTCTTAAAATCATTGCATTTACAACGTCCTCAATTACCTCTCCCTCTGCAAAAGGGCTTTCCAAACATCCTGTGAAACACAAGCTTCTTCAGAACTCCTGGTAAAAAATGACCTTGTGTTTGGGAAATGGAGCTACTGGGACCACAGTGATGGAAAAGCAGTTTTCAGCTGTGAGAATCTGAGGCAGTTTTATTCACTCTGTGTTTATAAAGAGTGATCATAATTCTGAATACTTGTTTACTTCCTTCAAAAAGAGTCCAATCAAGCCAAGAGAAAAATATGCAGAGCAAGGGATTTTTTAAATTTAAAAAGTGGGTTTAAATCCTGTCTTACAAGAAGTGAGAAGTCAGTAATCCCTCGTAGGTTACATAAAAGATTAAGTGGAACACCACAGCCCAAAGCTGCTATGCCTGACAGCACTGGCTTCTACTACTCCAGCAGCCTCAGCACAAGCAGAGACATGCAAGTTTACATTCCAGGCTGGGCTTCCCAAATCCAGAGTTTTATGTGATGCTGCCATCTGGATGTACCCCTCATAAAACAAGGAAATTGCCATGCACAGGTGCAACCCTTTCACCTGAGCCTGTTAGGGCAGATAAACAAAGCCTCAGAAAAGCCTGACATGCAACACTGCTTTATGCATGATCTCCCAGAATAGAAACAGCTAATGAAAATTAAGTAAAAAGCAGAACTGACAGTCCAGGTTTCTCTATGTATTTGAAAGTCACATAAGGACCTAGAAATAGTAAGAGAGTGGAAGTATTAATTATGAGTTCTCCAAACCTCATGCCAGCCCAATAATTTCATCAAAATAGATTTTTACTGCTCTTCCAAAACCAATGAAAGTGGCAGGCATGGGGAGGAGGTTGGAAAAAGAAGCCACAGACTTCAGGACTGTAGCAGTGCTCTTTTCCCCCTCATTTTTTCAGTTTTACTAAATATAGTTCCAAGGATATGCTGCTACTCACACTGAAAAGCATTTTGTGAATTCCACCCCAAATGCACTCTGCCACTTGCTGCTACAGCAGAAGTTCTTCTCTCAGACACAGAGCTATTATGCTCCCAATATACAGCTGAAAAGTTATTTTTGTAGCTCTACCATCAAACATTTGCAGATGACACATGATGAGTGTTGAGAGTGCCCAGGGGAAATCAGCCCATCCACCTGGGGAAGCTGTGCCCTCAGTTTCCCCTGACAATGAGGGGTTGAGTTTCTCCATTTCACACCCAGATTATACACACGAGGGACAGGGGTTTTACAGAGTAATCAAAGAGATTTTAAAATAAAAATAAACATTCCCATGCTGAAACCAAGAATATTAATAGATATATTAATATATTAAGTCAGCTACTGGACAGAATGAACATTACCAGTGGTGCCAGTGCCTAGCAGTGCCTTTATAGTGGAAAATGTTTCCAATTTGAGAGGTTGCCATACATCCAGTCCCTGGTTCGGAGGCTAAGGCAGTACAGCACTGAAAAACATCCAATTAACTTTTCCTCTACACAGAGGAAAAATAACTAACTTAGAAAATTGTTTCTGCTGCAGCTTGTGAGTTCCATCTTAGCAGGTATTACCTAAGTCAATTTTTCATGGATACTCATAAACATTACCCCTATAATTCAATTTAGCTGCTTTATGTTTTTCCTGTAAAATCCTCAGAACTTTAAATTCAATGACACCTGGGCTGCAGAAACAAAGGGTATCATTTTTATTTGAATCTTCTTTCTTCTCTGGACACAACATGTTTTCTAATATTGCATTTGGTAGAATAAAAATAGGAAAATGCCAGATCTGGTAGCAAAACACAGAGAATCATAAGCATATGCTTGCTATATTAATGAGTAAACAAACATTAGAAGCAGAGAGTTATAGAACCCTTTTCTGTCCAGAGAGCACTTCATCCCCCTCTCATCACATCACTTTTCTCCCTATTAATAACACTGAAGTTCAAATTGTGAAAGGATGTTTCAAACACACCGAAGTGTTAAGAATCAGTTCCTAAGTTGCAAACTAGGCCTGAGAAATAGGGTGCTAAATCTAAAAACAAGCATCTGCTGAGTGTTGTATAGAAAACCCGAACACAGGGTTGGGTCTTCCTTTACACCGACACAATTGCTCAGTTTAAGGCCAGTTAAGGTCCCATTAAGATTCATGACGTGATTACAGCTATTGCACTGTGAGGACACCATAAATGACAATTAGGATAGAAATACTTCAAGCAGGAATTGTGAAAAATAGAAGAGTTCAAGAGTTCTTGCTGACAAGATTTTGTGAATGAGTTCAGGAATGCAGTGATTTTTCTTTTGCCACTGAATCATGATGGAGTTATTCTCACCTGACTACTGAGGGGAAAATACAAAGTTAGAGAGTAAAAAGAGCAAGAATAAGTAACAAAAGATACCCAAAACAAGGCCACCAGAATTCTATAGAGCAACAAAACCTTGGGAGAATACAATGTCACTAAAAATAAAATGGAAGGAGGAAAAGAAAGGAAGAAATTGCTCATCAGTGATTTATTACACACTTTAACTCATCAACACTTCTGTACTGCCATGCAGAAATCAAGAACACCTACTCAGGCTGCTGTTCCTGTTACTTTTACCAGTTTAACGCCTGGATTTCTACAATGTCTGTAAAATACTTCCTTCTCTCCATGATTTACATTTCACAGAGGCAAAACACCTGCTATTTCTAGAGAAACCCTTCACACAGGTAATTGTGACCTTCTCTGCCGAGGCTTCCTGCACAAGTTCTATTTCATAGAGCTCCCTGTCACCAAAATTACCGCACCTGCAAAACCAGAATTACAGACAAGGTCACAGGAGAAGCTTGCAGGGAAAGATAAAGAGAAAGCAAGAGTAATTGATGAATTTAACAAAATATGTTTGTACTCGATGACCTTAAAAGTCTTTTCGACCTAAATAATTCCGCAGTTCCAAAGAGGTGCCTCTGGCACAGGTAACATCACACACCCAGGTGCGGCGTGCCTGACTAATCAACGCTTTAACCAGCCGGTATGAAATACTCTGAGGTTTCTACACCTGTCAATTCAAATTAATTGCATTTATTTATTAATATTGTTAATTGCCGAGCAGTTTCCACACTGAAGCCACCGCTGGAGAGCCGCACTTGGGCCCACGGGATATTCCGAGCAGCACATCCACGCCTCGAGGGTGCCGCGGGAAGCTTTTGCTGGCTGCGAGCAGCGCGTCCCAGGCAGCCCCGACTGCCGCGGCCGTGCCCGACCCACCCGCAGCTCCTGCTCCCGCGGGCGGGGACGGAGGGACGGAGGCATGGATGGAGGGAAAAGCCCCCCG
>VWZP01009377.1:385751-611258 GCA_013396995.1 Dicaeum eximium
TCGCTGCCCTCGAGGGTCCCCAGAGGCGGCAGAAGCCCCGCGCCACTCACCCAGAGGATGAGGCTGTCGCAGAGCAGCGGGTCCGCCGGCTTCGCCTCCATGGCGGCGGCGGCGGCGGCGGCGGCGGCGGTGGCGGCCGCGTCCCCCCCCCACCCTCAGGCCGCCCCCGCTCCGGCGGCTCCGGCCGCGGCTCCGCTCCGCCCGCGCGTCCCCGCGGGGGCGGGGCCGCCGCCAGCGCCGACCACTCAGCGCCCGCCCCCGCCCTCAGAGGCCGGGAGTGATAGCACGCCCAACCAATCACAGAGGAGAATGGGTGCGCTCGCGCCAATCACGGTGAGACCCGTTGGAGGCGGGGGTTGCCCTCACGGCCGCGCCGCCTCCGTGAGGGGCGAGTCGGGATCCTGTCACCCGCCCCGGGCTGCGTCACCCGCCCCGGGCTGACGCGTGGGCGAAACGCGGTGGTGGCACCAGCCCGGAGTGAACTCCTGGGCCGAGAGCGGCCCCGCGTTCCCCCCGCACTGCCCGAGAGGCGCCGCTCCGTCCCAACATGGCGGGTGCTGCCTCTTCATAGCCCGCCCCGGCTGTCAGCGCTGCCGCTTGCACGGACGAAGAGCTGCTGGCGTGGTGCTGAATTACCTGTGCTTAAGGTGTAGGTAGATCAGTGTACCTGTACCTGCCACAATCAGTGCTCTCAGATTAGGATAAACAATTGCTTAAAAGATAGTTAATTTTTTAAAAAAGTTAAATGAGGCGAAAATACCAATTATCTGGGGAGGTGAAGGATTAAAAGCGCTTAAGCACGGGGTTGAAGAGCAAGTGCTTTAACACTTATACAGGTGGGAAAATGTGCCCCCTTCCAAAAGGATGGGTTAAGAAGGGTTGCAGCAGTTTTAGCTATTCTTAATTCATATTGTCATTTCTTCTTTTCAGGCTCAGTGTTATTACCGCCCAAAGCCCAGCAGACTCCAGTGCCTTCACCTGCCAGCGAGGTGTGAGCTGTTCCTCCAGGGCAGCTCCTTCTGCCCCTGGCAGAGCTCAGGGTTCTGCATCCAGCCCTCACAGCACATCAAACCCCACCACACCCCTTCTTTTCATCTTGCTTAGTTCACTACATGATAGCTACAACGTACGAGTACATTTTTTGTTTGATCTTTTTTTTGTTCCAGAAAATACTGTATTTGTTTCATAAGAAGAGGTTACCCTTACTTGATCAGAACTTGTGGGTGCCTGAGCCAGGATCCTGTCTGCTATTGCACCCTGCCTCAGACACTCCAGAGAAAAGTCTCAGTACCTTAGAGTAAGGAGATGTGTTTATTCTGTCCCTTTCCTGTTTCAGCAGAACTTAAATTTTCCCTCCACCATCCTCTTCTACTAATTTGAACCATTATTTCTTCTCTTAGCTGATTCAATTTTATGACCATTTCCATATTGCCTGTTGTTACAGAAATGCACAGGATGGCATTAAACACATGAGTGTTCAGGTCAGCTTAAGAGTGGACTAAACAACTTGAATAATAACTGCTACAGGCAGCATCTGCTGTTTTTGGCTGTTCTTCAAGATACATATTTTAATTTCTTGTTACTGATTCTACTTTGCCTCACAGAGGTTAAAACTCTGGTGATGACATGGGTGGTATTTACATAACTATTTCCCCTCCTAGTATTCTCCAGAACTGATAAAGACTCAAAAGTGGACTTGGATTTCTGGAAACCCTATTACTATTTCCTTCACCAAAGGTTCTTAAAGAGATTTGGTTGCCATGGAAGATTAACATAAATCCTTATTAAAAATAGAATAAGGAATAAAAGGTTTTTACAGTAAAATCCCTCAGAGTTCTGTGCTAGGATTTGTACTCTTTAGCATGCTCATTTTAGGGTTTTTTTTGTATTTTTGCTCTTTTTTAATTTCTAGTAGCTTTTGTTTATTTTATCCCTCTTTACTTTGTAGTTTCCATCATTTTGTGTCCTTTCCTGAGGGTTGATCCTCATTCAGAAGCATCCAGAAATGATTATTCCTAAGGGATGGCAGTGGTGGAAGGGTGATCCAGACTGGCTAGGGCAAGGAGTGAGGCTGAGATCTGAGTGAAAACAGGGCAGGCTGTGCAGGTCGGGTCATGGGGGATTATGTCAGCAGGGATTGGCGCACCCCAGTGCTCCTGGCTGCTGCCTCCAGCTCAGACAGGCTCCAGGTGGCTGAGTGCTCACCCAGACAGAGCAGTGTCAGCACTGCAAGGCTTTGGCTGCATCTGCACAGAAATAAAATCAGCTCCACACAGAAATCTGCCCAGTTTTTACATCTTTCAAGTCACAGCTAAGTGGGAGCACATCAGAAACTCCCCAGCGCTGGGCAGATTTCTGTGCCTGGAGCTCAGCCGTGGGGCAGAAGGGGAACAGAGGGATCTCTGTGCCTTATGTAGAATAGGGCGGGTTGGGTTTATTTTTTAAGCCTGGTTGGAGATTTCTTCATGAGCTGCAGCTTATATGGATGTCTGTCAGTACATTCTGGGCTTGTGCCAATCAAGGATTATGACCTATATTAACATCCCAGAAACAGAGGCCAGCCAGGACTGCAGCTCAGTCTCCTCATGTCTGATCTCCACTGTCGCTGCCTTTTAAAGTCAGGTTAAATTAATGCTCTCCATAGGAACTTACTTAAAATGTGTTCACTCCTCTTGACACTGCATCCCTTGCCATCTTGACAAAGCACCTGACAATCTCTCAGTGAGGGCTGTCTTAACTTTCTTAACCAAACAGAAGAATGGCATTTGCTACAATAATCTAATTGCTATTCATAAAAATAAAATCCAGTTCCTAGGGTGTTTATTATTTTCAATGGGACTTACATCATTATATCCAGGAACATGAACAATACTCAGTTCAGAAATAACTTGGTAGCTGGCTGACAAAAGCCCCATATCCAGACACTTGAATTTTCCCATACTTTGTATGGCACATATGCATCTCACTGGTAGTTTAAAAATCCTGTTGGAAAATCCTAATTACAGGACTGCATCTAAAAGGGATTTTCCAAGCACTGGGGGACAGACATCAGAATGTAAAAACACCAAACACTGACCCTTGGTGGTTAGTCATGTACTTGCACAGTTCTTGCCTTTAGAAAACGATAAAAAATCTACCTCTGCTTTCCAATCAAATTTAGTAGCTCAGTTGATTTGATTTCTGGAATCTGCACTTCCTGAGCATCTTGCAAAAGCTTTAGGAGCATCCAGTAATCCCCATGGAGTTCTGTAGTACTGAGGCACATCTGAATTTTTAGATGCAGGAACCGGAATCAAACCAATTCCCAATATGTCAATCAATGCTCAATGAATTATTGCACAATACAAACTGCTCTGATACCTGCTGGGCCACACATCCTTCACACCCTGTCACAATCTCTGGCACCTTCTGCCACTTTTAATCAAGCTGTGTATTGGAAGTTATTCTGTTTTCATGAAGAAAGCATTGACTATCTGTTTATTCTCCACATGTGGCCAATTCAGAAGTTATTAAATGGAGTTTATTCATGAAAAGTGAACATACAAAAATCATAAAACAGGAGTTAAAAAGGCACTGCTGGGGACAGGAGTTGTTTGACTCTCAGTGCCTTGCTGGTCTCTACAGGTTTTGTTTCCCCATTGCTTTTCCCTGCAGATGCTCAGTGGTACTTTCCAGGTCAGTCATGCCCTGAAGGAAAAGGGAGCAATGTCAAGATGATGAATGTAAAATTTTTCACTCTATTACTGAAGTATCTGTTTTGTAAAAATATTCTGAAATATTTTTCCTGGCTGCTATAGGATATGAAAGCCATTAAAATCTATTTATTATCAAAATAGTAGGAATTCTGGATATTTTGAATGTTCTGAAAATCAATACTTTGTCTGAGAGTATCTTCATTAAAGGAGTCTCATATTCAGGCTTTTCTGAAAGGTGGCAATATTTTCACATGGAATAAGCATCTTTCAAGTATTTTCACATTAGATGAAAATACTTTCATCACTTGAGGCCCTTCTTGGAAGTCATTCAACTATGAGAACATTTGCTTTAAATAAAAGGCTGTTTAAGCCAGTGGGATTCCTGAAATTCCTGAGCCATTTATGCTCTTCTTTACACTTTTCTTAGCACATCTTAACTCAGTGAACATTTCCTTATCCCCACAGATTTAATGCTGGTAAGAAACAGTCATCTCATTAAAACTCTCAAGGCTTGGGGTGGCATTTCTAGTCTTTTATAATTAATTTTGTTTTGACTGGAGTAATTTCTGGGCTCCTTGGTTGCAGACTCCCAGACAGAGTTATCTTAGCCCATGTGATACCGTGTGTATATACAGAGTACAAATGCATGCACACCTTCCACACAGAATAATAATATTGTTTAGTATAGGAGCTTCAGAAAAAAATAACAACTGCTTTTCCAAATAATAGTTAAGGTTTATCATATGCCAGTGAGGGAGGTATTGATAAACTGAAACAGAAAAGATGGAAATAGAGCCACAGAAGCAAAATCTGTGATATCTCATTAAATTCCATGAAAAGCTATACTGGAGACAAAGCAGGTCTGAGGTAGAAAACTACTGACCTACATTTATAAAAGGGATTGTGACCAGATCTTGTAATTGCACCTTTTGGCTTCATCCAGCAAGAGAGAAATGGTAACATCCTTAAGGAATCATCTGCCTCAACTATTTCAGGGAAAAATGTCAGAATTGGCAATTTTAAGAACAGTGACTTGAACAGAATAAAATATTTACACCTCTACAGCATAATTTCTGCTCAGCAAAACCCCAGTTTGGCACTGCACCCTTTCCTCCCCCGCTCTCACTGCCTCAGTTGTTTCCCTAACATTTGTTCCTCTCCCATCTAGGCTTTTTTATTTCTGCCTTTTCATTTACTTTCTCATTGATATCTGCACTTCTATTTTAGTACCCTTATCTTTTCTTAGTGAACAAGGTCACAAGTGAGAGGGGGCTTTGGCAATTCCAGCATTATCCAGCTGACGTTAATTGACATCATGGAACTGTTGGCAGTGTCGTGGCAGCAGCCCCTCTGCAAATGCACTTGTATTAAATGTCTCAGATACAATTTCAGTTTGTGCCCAGGACAAAAAATGCAGCACTGGGATATGAACCATGGCAGAGACGTGCTGGTCATGAACACAGTGACACTTTGAGGTCCTGTTCCCACAGGTGTGCTGAAAAGGTGACTTCTAAGGCACCAGTTTGGCAGGTGAGTTTGTGTCCCATTTTGTGCCACACAGATTCTTACCCTGAGAGTATCCTCACACTTAATATTGTGCACCAAATACCTCCAGTACTCACCACAGTCAGGGATTAATCCACAGGTAAGATCAGGAACATGGTTTTTTTCAAGATCAGGGAAATCACAAATTCAATTTCCAAGAAGAAATAACCCCTTTGATTCTGTGCCAGGGTACTGGTATGTACTGCTAGGGAAACTAATTCTGGTAATATCTCTAATCTCTCTAAATGAAATAATTTTCAGAACTCTATGTTCCATTATACCAATTATATACAATTATCCTATTATTCAGAAACATTATTAGCAGCATAGAAGATTCACCAAATCAAATGTGAGGAACTTGGTCATTGTTTTTAAATGGAAAATTAACAGCTAAGTTATTAAAGAATATTCCTTTCTTAACATCTGAAACATAGTGTGAAAGGCACTAAAAGACATTTTTAAATGGAGTATTGAAAAAATATTCTTTAGTGGAAGAAGAGTGTGTGTTCAAAAATAGAAACACTGGGTGAAAATGTCACAGCCACCACTTGCTATTGAGTAACACAAGAGTGTCTCAAACCCAACCACAGCTGACAGAGTAGGAGAGCTACAGGTGTCTGAAGTGTGAGTTGTCCTGATACTGCAACATTTATATATTAAATAAACAAGTTGTTGTGTACCTACCTGTCAAAACCGAGTTCAGATTTCCCATCATTTCTATATCAATGTCATTTTTCTTGGTTTTATTTGAAAATAGACTTCCGTTTGCCTCAGAATTTTGAACACATTTTCTGTCATGTTTGAAGGGTCTCTTGCTATGGCACATTCCAAAGAGGGAAAGCCAACTCCCACAGCAGGGATTGAGCCTCTCTTGGACAGACTGCCAGGGAGGTTGCAATTATATTTTTTGTTACTGCATTTTGCACTTGGATCATTTTTGAAGATGAAGGCTAATCTTGTCTGTCCCTTCTGTTTGCCTTAGAGATTCCTCCTTTGCTTTTGTGCTGCTCTCCAGCAGCTGCTCTGGTTTGCTCATGCACAGGAACCAGGGGCACAGCGCTTCTGAGCTGAGCTCTGTGAAGCCTCCTACATATCCAGCAACCCCCACTCTCACATTCCAGGATGGAATTCAGTCACAGATGGGACTCACTGGGGGTGTGTCATGCAAAAGCCCATCTCAGTCCAAACCCCCTCAGTTTGTGTCAAAGGCCATCACGCAGGCCCTGCTCCAGGAAAGTGCCAGAAGTGTTTCACACCTCTCAGCCCATCTTTGTACCTCACAGGCTCTTTTTGGTTAGGTAGGCTTTTGTGGAGTACATCAAGAGACTGGATGTGTAAAATTGGGAATTAATAATGCAGCAATGCCAGTGGTTGGCATGTCCAGACCTGTTGGCTTTGATGGGACTATTCAACTGTGCAAACTAAAATAGGCACGGCAGTGTTTGCCAGCTGAAACTCCAGAGCCAAAACAAGGAGCTCATTAAGAGCAAACACTGGTCCTGGCACTGCAGTTGTGCTTCACAGACCCAACCAAAGATCGAGCACCAAAACAGCCCAACCTACAATTTAGACAAAATGGATCCAGGATTCCAACTTTCAGGCACGTACTGGGACCAAAATATCAGCAAGGCAACAGGAATGGCTGGCCTGGGGCAATCATGGATTGACTAATTTAATGTACAGAGTAACAGAAGTTTGGATTTTCCCATGTTCATTATCTTCCTCAAAATATTCTGGAGCTATGTGAAAGGAACCTTGCTGTTATTTAACAGCCTTTCTCTGCTCAAATTCAGTGAGTTAGGCCAAATAAAATCTCGGTTTCCCCATTGAAGCCTTTCTACTGATGGAACTGACAGAAGATTTCCTGCTGTCCTGCATCCAGCTGTGCCTGGGGGAGGGGGAAGTGCTTTGAACAGCACAACTGAGCAGTACTAGGCTTAGAGTGACCTAAAAAATGGACCCAAAATCCTGTTTCTTCAAACAGTGCAGAACTGATTCTGCAGTTTCCAAGACAAGTGTGTCTGTGGTAAGGCCTGAGTGACTGCAGCAGAGCTACAGCACACAGCCCCTGACAAGCAGAAGGAAATCTTCTGGGCTCTTTCCACCTTTACAAATAATATCTTTTGATATTATTTAGTGAGAAGGGGTTTCACCTCTGTTAGTACTAATCCAATGCTTGAGTGCTAAACCAGACTGACCTAAAGTGTTCAAACCATTTTCCAGAGAATCAACATTCCTGTCTAAAAACCACAGGACTGACATCTCTCTTAGCAGCCTTTATGAACTTAACACATTGAACAGAGAAGCTGGGAAAAGGTTGGAGGGAAGGAGCTGTGCTTGGAGATTTGGGGAGTCCATTGGGGTGAAACATGGAACATCCTGGAGAGGATGTCACTGCCTATACCACGTTCTCTGGATAACCAAACTGCTCCAGCTTCTGCATCTGCCAGTCTGACACCTTTAATAAGCAATTAAATCACACTGTGGACATGAATACATTCTTGGATAAATAATAAATGACAGCTCCCACACTGGCACGTGAGCACACAGGCATACCCAGGGCAGGAAATCACACACAGCATTTCATTTGTTGCTAATTTATCTTTAACAAAGTGAGGAAGATGCCCTGGGGACTGGTGACTAACAAGGAGCATTGTTTATGCTACAATCCCATCGGTTATTAGGCTTTGAAAAGTGCTTTGTTTAGCTTATCAGTGCTTCAGCAGGAATGCCAGGGGCAGTATTTCTGTTCTAAGTGTATTTCTATTCCAATATTACTGACACATAAGAGGTATATGTGTTACCTGAGGGCTGAATATTCGGCTTGTGCTTCAGTGCCTTGTTGAATCAGGATCAGCGTGGTGAACACTGCACAAAACCAAGCCCTGAACACATTTCCATATCAATTTTACAGCATTAAATTGAAGAACACCTTTACATAAATCAAACCTTTCTCAAGAACCATAGAACACAACAAAGAATAAATACCCTATGGCATATAAATGCCCATCATTAAAACTTACCTCATGTTAGACCTTCTGCTTAAATTCTGCACTTCACTTAGCATGTGGACAAATTTGTATTACACAATCTAAGTCTGCAGTTATGCAATTCCAAAGTATCACAAGTGTCTGGCAAGTTTTAGAGATGTTTCACGACAGCACTGATAAGCTGCTACTCTGTCCGGTGATCAAAATACCTACAGTGTGCCCTTGATTCAAGTTAATATTTAAAAATAGGAAGGCAAGCCTTTTATTTGGCTCAGGTACCTTTTCAATGATGTTAAATATCTTTTAGAGGAGAAGATTTAGAAAGGGAGGGCATTATTTTTCAGATGGAAAAAACTACATTTAATTTCATAATTTATAAAACCTGAGAGTCCCTTGCCACCTGAATTAATAATTGGCAAATAAAGGCAAATAATTGGGCAATTAAATTATTAATTGGCAAATAAGGCATAATTGGCCTTGCTGAATGATTCCACAGCAACAGTGTCACTGACTCAGCTCCTCTCAAGCATTTCTGCAAAGAATGGCAAGGTCAGCCTCATGTAGGTCTCCTGGACCACTCTAAGAAGTGTTCATTAGACTGATTATCAATAAATAATTGAAGTATTTTTCAGACTTTTTATCATTAGATTACTTCTGGAAAATCCACATGAATCAATTCTTCCTTCTAAAATGTCCTGGTTTTAATTTGCTTATGATGAGGTTAGATCTATATTGCCAAACCTTGAGCTGTCAGTGCAGCCTCCCTTGTCACCTGAACTGGCCTTGTAACTGAGACTGGGAGCAGCTGCTCCCCTGCCAGAGCAAAGTGACACTGTCACCCCCCCCCAGACAACTTCAAACCTCAAAGCAGGGGCTGCTTTACTGAACAATGCCACGTGCTCATGGAAAAACCAATAAATGTTTGTGAGTGCTCCATCTCCTGAGAGCTTTTCAAACTTTAATACCTCTCCTCAAAGATGCTGATGAGGACAGACTCACCACTGATGCTTTAGAGCTAAATTTCCTTGTGGTAAAACTGGAAGATGTTGTGAGCTGAGCTGTGTCACAGAGATAAAGGTTTATACCCAGGAGCTTCTGGCTCCATAGCCAACAAACTGATCAGTGCTTCACGCCTTCCTTTTGTGGGCAAGAATTAAAAATGTATCAAATCTGGTGGCTGGGCTTTAGTACAATGGGCTTGGTTTTGCAGAGTTATACCAGAATTATTTTCTGAAATGCACAGCTTTCATTTTAAGCCAAAAGATGTGTCCAGATATGAAAAGCTCCTTTTTCTGAAAAATCTGACTGTCACAGTTTCAAAACCTGGCCCCTGGTGAGGTACCTACATGAAGAATTTTGCAAATCTGACCTGTGGAAATGTGACCTCAGTGAACACCTGTGCTGTGTGCTGAGAAAGGAATAGAAACATAAGAATCTGATTCCTGAAAAACTTCAGGGCTTTCTCTGGATCTTTGAATTCTAAGCCTGTTTTTCAGAATAATTTACTTCTGAATTTGGGGTTTGGTTTTGGTTGGGCTTTTTTCTTTCATTTCCTCAAAATGAATTGAATTGACTCCTACTGGACTAAACATTTTATCATTCCGTTCTGGCTGAGGATTCCCACCAACATATGGGTTAGAACCACCAAAGGCACCCAGATCCAAATACAAGACTGTGAAAGAGTCATTCCTAAGGACACTTGCAAAGTTTCCAGCCTCAAATGTTAGGAGGAATGACAAGTTTAATAGTGCTGTTTGAAATAACACACAGAATTACTGCATGAGAAGAAGCTCCCTAAAAATCTGTCATTTTAGGCAAAGTCACGCTAAATATTTGATTTTGTTAGGACTGTTTAGTGCCATCAAAACCTCAAAGCCTCATAACACAAACAATGACTGCCATAATCAATCTCTAATTCAATCACAGTTCAAATGTTCAAAGGCCAGCTCAGGATTTTGGAAGGGGTAAATTAGTTCTGGCAGCCTTACAGCAGTCTCAGATATCATCTGTCTTCTCCTTCTATCAGATCCAGCTGGGCAGGCCCCTCATAACCATTGATGCTGGTTAGAGCCAACTCCAGCATCACTGGGAGTGTTTGGACTCAATAAATCAGAAATTTGATTATGTGCAGATAATCTATTAAAAATAAATGACAGACCTGGCATGTTTTTCCCAGCTGATCAACTCAGGACAAGACTAAACCACTGATGTCTTTGCTGAAGGTGACCCCCGAGTCCCTTTTTCCTCCCAAATGCTCTATTAATTCAACTGGAGGAAAGAATGCCCTGGTGAAACCAGGGCCACCTTGCCTTGATACCTGCTGGACTCAGGAATTCCTAGCATCCATAAGAATGTCCATGGCTTTACTGTGTATGTGAGGAACTGCCTGGTTTGGCTCCCTCTGGATCCCATCCTGCAAGAGCTGATTGAGTTTCCCACCTCGCTTCACTCAGTCAGTGAGAGATCACAAGGAAATTAAAAATGTGGTGTCACAATCCTGGATTTGAATGATGATTGACTGATTTTTATTCTTCCTATACACACACAAATTATTCACACAGCACAGGATCACTGCCTGGATCTTTGCTGTAAATCCTCGTCCTAATCAAATGCTGTGGGAACAGAGCTTGAGCATTTGCAGGGTCTCAACAGGCCCTTGCACTCAAGCTGACGAGTTTCCAGCCCTTTTGCCCAGTGCCTAAGCTCAGCAGCCAGTACTGGTATCATCAGCAACACTAAATATTCCATTTTCCTGGTTTCTGAGCAGCACAAACTCTCTTTCTGCAGACTTGCTTATGAATCATCTGGAAATAAACCATAATCACTTGTCCCCTAGGAGTCATATATAAGTTAATTACTGTACAAGACAAGCTGATACAAAATACACAAGAGGTTTCAACTTGTTGAGGTTGCAAAGGGCAAGGGAGCCTTTCAGAATTTCCATTGGTTACAGTCTGGGAATGCTGGGCTTCCCTTGACTCTAGATCTATCACATAATCAGAAACACATCTCATTCCCTTTGTTGTACGAGACAAAGCTAAAGAAATGTGGGTGTTATTCCTGTGCACAAATAGAGGAGATACCTAATGGGCTTGTGTGTGTGTGCAGTGTTTGTGAACACAACTGCAGCTGACAGAAACCATCACTGCTTGTCCAGCTGAGAGGATGTTCTGGATCTGCAAATGCCCCCAGCCCTGCACAGGAAGTCAGAATGGAACGGGATGTGCCAGATGAATTTTAGGTGCCCCTGTGTGTAAATAACTGTGTGTAAATTACACTGTGTGTAAATAAAATCTGCTTGCCTGGAGTTCAGTGTCCTGGACTTGGGGCTGACCATCGCTGTGGTGTGTTACTCCTACCCAGCCATGCTTTGCTGGGCTATTGTGTGGTTGTTATCTCTGCAGGAGAGAATCTTATCAGCACAGGGAAAGGAAAATCTGAAAACAAGGAAAGGCCTTTGGCATCTGACATTTTTCTGTTGAGGATGGAAACAAATACATTTATAACTTCACAGTAAAGGAGCAAGACTTTTTTCCAGTAGTTGTAGAAACAGTATTGTTAAGGCTGGAAAAGCCGTCAAAGATCATTGAGAATCAAAGTTATGGCACAGTATTTTAAAACCTCCAGTTGCTCTTATTTACAGATCCTCATTACAGGAGGAAAGAATGGTATGAATGGTGCTGATTTAAAATTACTCATTTGGTGAACTCATAGTTTTAGACCTGGCTCTGGCAAGAGACCTGGTTTCCTGAACACTCACCTGGATGCTTTTTGCCATTCAGACTGTGCTACAGAGAGAATCCCATTCTGGCAGCCCAGGAAGGCAGAGAACACACCAGACTTTACTTCAGTGCATTTAAGTGACAGACACAACTGCACAGGAGGGGGGAAACAGTGACAATTAGTTATGTGTGATATCTACACTGAGTTTCTGTGACTCTCTGCTAATCACAGTAAATTATTATTAATGAACTGAATATGTCAATCAAATGACTAATTTAGAGAAGACTCTGCACTACATCTCTCCCAGGAGCCACAGCAACTCCAGCTGCCCCACCTGCCTGCAGTCAGCCCCTCTCCCAGCAGAAACCAGCTGTGGGCATTTATTCTGAGGGCAGTGCTCTGGGCTGGCAGTGCAGGCAGTGCTTACACAGGCTACTAAACAAGGCAGGCTTCTGGCAGCAATCTCAAGGCCTGTGTAAGAACCAGGACCAAGCCCTTCTCCCTGGAATTAATGTAAGTTCCCTCACTAGAAGCAGGAAGAATCCCATTTTTATATTCCCGGAAAAATGAGTAACTGTATTTTTATTTGCTCATTGCTTTCATATCTACAAGGTGCCACTTTTGAAATGCCCATGAAGTCTTAGGCTGCCAAAAAAGTAACAGATTATCTCAGAGAATACTGTTAAATTACAATACAAACTTCTAGGTAAAATGCACAAGAAAATCACACCATTTATATTTGACTATGCATAAAAATCTCCAACCTATTACAAAAATCAACAGTCCAATAATCACATTTGTAAGTGTGAAAGCTCAAGATGTTACAAACATGAAGTCTCATCTTCAAGCATGAACTCACTTCTGAGAAGACAGCTTGTCTTTTTAATCAGCAGCATAAAAATCCAGCTATCCCATAAAATTAATTTCTATGGGTAAAAATCAGGAGTAGGACACACCAGGCTTAGGTCTTGTTCTGTCCCACATTCCTGCTCCCCAAGTGAAACATTTGCCTAAAATAAAACAGTGATCTAGGAATAATTACACTGGTTTGCAATCCTGTAAAAGCTTTTTACACAAACAAAAGTAGTGGAAGTTCCATTTTAAACAATTCAGTAAATTGGTTTCTACTCATGCATAAAGGTTTTTTTAATCTGTTTACTGTTTTTTAAGTAAATCTGTGTGGTCTTACAGAGGAAAATTTTTCAAAGACATCTCATCCCAGTGTAAGCTCACTAACTGTTTATTCCAACCCAGGATCTGTTTAACAGGAAGGGGACAGAACAGATTTAGAGGGTGCTTGGGTCGAGGCAGCCCCTGGTGTGGGCTCCTGTGCTCCCCCAGAGCATCTCCATCACTGGATAATCTGTATAAAACCCTAATTCTCAGACAAATGTGTCTGCTCAATGCCTTCTTGGAGGCTCTGAGCCATATGGTTGGGATTACAGCATTTAAATAGTTTTTCCAAGTGAATACAAGGATGCAGCACAGAATAGTGGAGGGAGGTATGTTCATTATTGCTTTCATAAAGAGATTCCAGGATTTTTAAGGCCCATATTCTGCACCACTGGAACCAGTGTGAGCCTGGCACCCTGAAGCAAGTGCAAGTTTTATTTACAAGCCATTCACACTTTTTCCATCACACTGTAAAAATATCTAAGTACAAAGGAGAACAAGAGGCCGTTTTGTTCATGCTGGTGCAATAAAAGCATTTTTATCTTTAGGATAAAGATAACAGAGCACAGCCCCACAGTCACCACTGCCACTATCCCCATCCTCTGGGAGCACAAAAAATCAGTGGGTCCCCAACAGCCAGGGACACATCAGGAGAGACACCATGTAATACTTCAGATTGTTTCATGTTTTTCTAACACTGTTTAATAACATACAGGAAAAGGAGGCTTTGAACAGAACCCATCCAGGACAAACAGCAACCACATGGCCTCAAAACCTGTTTCAAATAATGCCTCAGTAGTTACAGCTTCAAGTACAAAGATAGACATAACAACAAAGAGCATCAACTTTCCTCTTTCCCTGGCCTGGTTAATTTTCCCTTTTCCATCTGTGAGTATGACCTAGTGATACAGACTTTATTTGTATTTAATTTTGAGATCTGCAGAGGAGAAGTACCATATACAAGCTGGGTCTATGTTGTTTTTCTTAGCTGTACATACTTGGCCAGGCTTTCCTTCCCTCCACATCATTATTTACACTCCAGAGCACTGACTCCAGTGCGATGCATTATCCATGTTATGGCTGTTTATGGAGTAGAAGTGGTCTCTGTAACATGTCTGTTTTTCATGTCTTAAACCAATAAAACTTTTACATTGGGCTTATCAAAACCATTCTGTGTAGATCTAAGTCTGTTGTGACTGAAATCAGTAATAAAACTTCTCTTGATGCCCCATGGAACAGAGCTAAGGCAACACTGAGCTCTCTTAATAAATTCTGCTCCGGTAAAAGTTTTATTTAAAAAATGTGGTTAACCCAAAGCTTTTAAAGAAGATTAATGTGGACTTATAAAAAATGTCTGATTTTATTATTAGTAGTAATTCATACAGTTTGTCCTGAAGTTTTCCTTTTCAGCTTCAGTTTGAACCATATGTTCAGGAAGTTCAACTGAAAAGCAATCCTTCAGCAATATTATTTTTTTCTAATTAACAATAACCACAGAGGTATTTTAGAGAAACCTACAGAGTCCCTCAGAAGGCTGTGGAGTGGGATAGATTAAAACAGGATTTTGTCTATTTTATGAAAAATTCACTGAAGCACAAATGGGTCAACTTCAGAGGAGTCCTTTCTTTCCTGTTCTACCAAACAAAGGATTCTGAGTGCAGCAAATCTTAGTTTCCTTGGGATTCTTTTGTGAAAGGCCTGGAAGGACTCTGGGATCCATCAGTGCCCTGCTGGCCTCGCTGGGACTGAGCACAGGCACGGCAGTGCAGCCGTGGGGATCCCCAGACATGGATCCACCAGCCCAGGGGTCAAAGCCAGTCAGGGGTGATGGCTGGCAAACACAAAGCTCAGGGAGAAGCTGGAAGCTGGGTGCCATGCTGGGTTTATACAGACTGGATGGGGATTTAGGAATAAACACAGCTGTGGGCTCAGCCAAGTGCTCTCTGTGTGCAAACAAAACACAAGAGGCACAAAGATAAACCCTGCACTCAAATAAAAACTAGTAAAAAGCACAAGTCAGAGCAAGGTTCATAAAAATACCTTTGGGCCAAATTGCACATCCCCAGTCCTTGTACACATGATGTAACTGGTGGCACCAGAAACACTTCTTTTCTGGATTTCAAACATGGTTTCTCTCAAATTCCCTTTCTCAGTGACAGCAGATGAGGTGATACTGGGTGCAGAACCCCTGCACTGAGGGCTCCTGGAGATTTCTTACAGCACAGCTTACACAAACTCCTCACTGGCTGCTTTTAACAACAAAGATCATTGTTCAGCTCAACAGAACAATCCCATCAAAATGGCAGCACAATGTTGTGCTGCTGTTTTCACTGGGGTCCCTGTCAAGTTGCATCAGTTGAAATGCTGAGAGGTTTTATTTCCCTGACCTGTCACATTGCTCCCTGTGCCCTGGAGCTGCCAGTCAAGCTGAGCTGCT
Organism: Dicaeum eximium; assembly: GCA_013396995.1. Classification (NCBI taxonomy): domain Eukaryota; kingdom Metazoa; phylum Chordata; class Aves; order Passeriformes; family Dicaeidae; genus Dicaeum; species Dicaeum eximium. Next base: position 401,315 of record VWZP01009377.1, read on the forward strand.
TCTGCTGAGATGCTCTTTGTGCTTTGCTGGGTTTGTTGGTGGTGCCAGCCCTGACATTCAATTTTCCTGTTTTCTGACCAGCACAAACTCACTGCTGTCACTGCATGTGCAGCCTAATCTTACTGTCCTCACACTCTGCCCCCTTTTGCTCCTGAGACCTCTCTATGTTGTACTTGGAAATCAGCAGCAGTCTGGGTAAACAAAGATGTGGCAATTGGTTTCTCCAAAGGTACAAACTGCTCCTTGGATTATCTGAGATAACTGGCCCTGGAAGTCACTCTGGACAGCTCCCCCTTAATGCAGCTGCAATGCTTCTGTCCACGGGCACCATATTCCTGAGGGCTTCAACCATCACCCAGGGAGCTTCCACAGGGAAAGAAACTGTGGAATTTTTCATAAAATAGACATGGAAAGGAAACCCTTCCCTAGCTGATTTGTGAATCTCTGCACATACCAATGCAGAAGAGCAAAGGCTCCATTTTTGCAGTCACTTTGAGGAGGAAAACCATGTATTAAAGAATCACATTCATTTTCACAGTCCATTGTAGTAAGAGGGTTTATTAATCCTGCTAACTTCCATGTAAACATTAAATAACCTCCAGTATGTTTTAGCATATCTTCATTTTTTAATTTAGTATGTTGCTGCCTGACCCCCTACTGGAGGCACAGTCCCTGGTTAGCAGCACTAACCTGCCCTCCCTGCAGGCAAAGGTAATATTTACCTCTGTCTGCATTCTGACACATGCCAAACAACAAGATTGAGCTCTTGGGATCAGATTTATTTATCCTCTAATTTTTCCACAGCATTTCAAAACCCACTTGGGCTTGAATGATCCTGCAGCCATTTGCATTTATCATTTGACACATGTCAGATCAAACTACTCTGTGAAATATCAAACAGGCCTCCAGCATTTTGCTTTTGAGTAGTTTATTGAATCTCTGGGATAACATTCCACAAAAAGCAGCATGGAAGTTCCTAATCTCACCAGGCCCCAGTCAGAGGCTGCTTGTTGTACTGGGAGCCTGGATACAGAGGAAAAAAGGAAAATGTTCTTTATTGTGGAACTGTGTTGCTTTTCACACCTCTTGTGAGAAGCAACACAATAAGCCAAGGAAACAACCTTGACCCCTAAGTGTTTATAAATTGGCATTTACTGAGTGAGCAGCACATAATGAATGCATTGAAAGAGACCCTGCAAGCAAAACCAATCTGTACCATTATGTGATTACCTTCTGATGCAGTTACTGGCAATACTGTGGTGGAAGTGTTACCATCCACTGCAGCATCCAGAACCTTCTAGTCAACCTGGAATTCTAATACCCCTGGAATTCTTACCTGGAGAAGTCCTGCAGTTGCCCTGGCAGGGAGGAGAACACAGTGTGCCATGAAAAGACTGGTTAATTCAAAAGCAGACCTAGAGAGGGTCAGGCTGGACCTTTCAAATATCACTCAGATTTGAACTGCAGGATTTTAACTTGCCTCTAAAATTTCAAATCAGATTCCAGTGTAGAAAGCAGCTGAATTTTTCTGCAGGTATTGCCAAATCCAAACAGTTCACGCTGGCTCTGCCCTTTCTTAAGGCTGGAATCCCAGTTCCCAGAAGGATTCCGTGTCAAGCAGAATACTTTCTTTTCCAAGGGCTGGGGCAGCAGGGATCCCTTTTAGAGGGATTCCTCTGGATACTGTACCATGATTGAATAGTGTAGGGGCATTTGGACAGCACAGAAAGGTTCTGCATTCAAGAGATTTTAACTTCCAAAGTACTGAAGAGACACGTGGACCTGAAATGCATCAGAATACAAAATAACCAATCTCATGTGAACACTCAGTTTGCAGGTTAGCTGTATGACAGGATGTCATTCCTGACTCTTGCCTTGTGGGGACTCTTCACCTGGGTGGGTCTCCTGGAGTTTTTTCCTGAGAGTTGCTCTTTGCTTCTTTGGAACCATCATATTCTTGTCTTTTCCATGTGAGTGAAGCCTGGGCCTCTCTGCAGGACTCTTGGAGCAGCTAATGACATGATGGTTGCTTCCCTTCTTTTAATTTGCATGATAAAAATCAATCAGCAAATTGCACCTGAAGGGGTGAGGGTGGCAGGGTCTGCAGCTCAGGGGCCTGACTGACCCCAGGTGGGGCCAAACTTCCTCAAGCCATGACTGAGGAACTTGGACTGGGGTCTGGGATGGGTTTGTCACTGTGCTGCTGCCACAGGCTGAAGGACCCAGCAGTGCTTGGCATGGCCAAGGCACTCGATGTGGAGCCCTCAGAGGGCAGTTTTACAGGAATGCCTCAAGCCACAATCAGAGTTTAACATTACAGTGCCCATCAACCTGCAGCTGAAGAGTGTTAGAACTCTTGAGCTTTAACATTTTACTTCTTGGCTCAATTTGAATTAAATTTTAATTTTAGAACTCGGCAAACTGAACAATTTGCTAAGTCCTGTACAACACAAGGATGGTCAGGCAGTCTCACTGCAAAATCCTGCAGCAGTGTTTGTGTTATCACAGCTGATTACTCAGCCACTGGGATACAGAGTTCTTAGAGCTCTGCTTTTAAAATGGATCATATGAAACTGGTAGCAACATTGGCTTGGAACAAAAATGCAACTATAAAATACAAGTATCACTAGGGGAGGAAGGCATTAAAAGGCCTTGCAGGAAATGTGAACAAATCTCTGTAACTGTGTCGTGCAAGCCCACACAAGGCACAGAGTCCTTGAACCCTGTGCATCTACATTTTACACCAAGGCAGTGTGATTGTTTGTTCCCTTTCCAGACTCCCTACACCCCTCGTGCTGAGTCCTGGTACCAATTCAGCCAGAGAAATCGAGGCTAGTTTGAGGATAATGATATAAATAGCAGGAAGTTTATGGAAACTTTGCTGAAGTTGTTTGTGTTGAGCTAAAGAGGTAAAAGTGCAGGTCCAGTGCCAGCCAACCCTGCACATCTGTCCCTGTATAACCTTACCTTTGCTATCCATTTGGAGTCTGACTACATTTTTACACACTAATTGAATATTAAAATATGCAATTAGTGATATTAAAATTTATGAATACTTATTGGTTACAACCCACTGGTCTCCAATTGCTTTTTCCTACTCTGTCTTTTCAGCTCACAGATTTTATCGTGCCTCTGAGTTGGGAGCTCTGACACCCCACTATGTCAGAGTCATCTTCTTGCTTGTTTTACTCTTTTTGTTATGATATTTCTTCATTTTATTCCCATCAACTTTCATTGTCTTTAATTATATCCCTAAACTTGCAAAGCTGTTTCTTCTAACAATGGGTATTTTGGAAAGGGCAACAATGCTTTTCCATGAACTAAAAGGCAGGAAGTGCATTGTTTCTTTAAAAAAATTACCAGATGTTTTTTAGGGCTGACTACTAACATTAAAAAAAAAGCCAGAAACTATTATTTTCCAAATAACCCAAGTGTAATTTTGTTATTATGTGACTCCTGTTTGCATTTAACTGGGAATTGCAGCCTAGGCCAATACTAAAGAAGAAATTTCTCTCAAGCTAAGTATGTAAAGTCCATCTATGTGAACATTGACTCCATGGACTCAAGTCCATCTGAGTGAATCATGTTATTCCTTGTGCTGCTCCTGCCAGTCCAAATGCTGGCACTGGGGCACCTGCAACCGGTTGTCTTGTGTTCTCTGACTGGAACAAATAAATATTCATTGTCCCTGTGAGCAGGGATTATTGACAGAAAATACCCAGTGCTTCACAGTAAAGTGACTGCATTTTATTCCTCATTAAAAATTAAAATGTATACTTCAAATGATAAAAGTATATTTTTAACATGGACGGTACAGTAGGAAGAAATTACCCGCATCACACATGCCTGGAAATTTGTTTGGAAATCCCTGCTGTTCCCAGGTCCCTGCTGATCCCATGCCTGTGGATCACGAGCTGTTCATGATGGAGCGATACTCTCTCTGGTGCTCCACAAGCTTCAAAAATACTTCGTATTTCTTGTCATAAAATCTGTGTAAGAAAGTTAATGTCAGCAAAGCCTGAGATTTGAAGATTTAAATCCCCATATATATATGTTTACTTGCTTCTAGCATTAAAGGCACTTTGACTCTTTCCCAGGTACAGCTGCTGCCGGGTGCCAGGGTCAGAGCCCTCCCTGTGCACTGCTGGGGCAGTTCCCACCCAAACTGTGATTTCCAGCTGCAATTCCACCTCTCATTTCCCTACAGCCAGCGTGGGTTCTCAGACAGTTTTCCCCAGAGTTCTCTGTCATGAGAGTCAGGAGACACCAGAGCTTCACAGAATTCATTCAGGTGGGAAAAATCCTCCAAAATCCCCGAGTCCAGCTGTTCCCCCAGCACTGCCAAGGCCCCACAGCCCCAAGTGCCACATCCACAGGGCTTTTAAATCCCTCCAGGGCTGGGGACTCACCATTGCCTTGGGCAGCTGTGCCAGGGCTGGAAAACCCTTTCCATGGAGAAATTTTCCCAAATATCCAATCCAAACCTCCTCTGGAACCCCTGAGGCCGTTCCCTCTCCTCCTGTCCCTGTTCCCTGGGAGCAGAGCCCGACCCCCCCGGCTGTCCTCTCCTGGCAGGAGTTGTGCAGAGCCACAAGGGCCCCCTGAGCCTCCTTTTCTCCAGGCTGAGCACCTTCCCAGCTCCCTCAGCCGCTCCTGGTGCTCCAGACCCTTCCCCTGGACACTCTGAGGGACACTCAGAGTGTGTCCTGCGCTGCGGGGCCCAGAACTGTTCACAGGGCCCCGAGTCCCCTCCGCCATGGCCCCCCCGTCCCCTCAGCCCGGACCCGCCGCCAGGGGGAGCCCGCGCGCCACCGCCTGTGGAACCCGGAGTCCTTAAAAATGTAACGTAAATTACTCCTAAAATACAATGCAATAGAAGATAATCCTTAAAAAATAATGGAAATAACCCTTTAAAGTATAATATCAATAATCCTTAAAATGTAATATCAATAATCAAGCTTTAAAAATTAATAGAAATAATCCTTCGAAATACAGTATGAACAATTCTTAAGAATATTCTATGATTCTTAAAGTATCTGTATGCGAAACACAACTGCAGTCGAGCAGGGCTGTAAAGATACACACCTCAGCCTCATCTCGAGACCCCAGCTTTATCTCCCTTGAACTCTCCCAGTGGAACACACCAGGGCCAGTTTTACCTTTTGTGCTCGTGGTTGGGCTGCACAACTCTCCCAATTTTCCCCATTTTCGCCATGGCCTCCTAGGAAAAGACAAGCACCAACTGGAAAAGCCTGTTTTGATTTAAAATACTTTTTGACAAGAACAAGATGTTTCAAAACCAATCGGAACATTAGTGCTGTATTTTGTTTCGGCTGAACAGGCCAGATGGCAGCAAATATGTTCAATCCCATTATAAAGTAGTCAAGAGAACAAAGCTCTGCAGACCCTCAATAACCAAAGTCTGTTCCTCTCTCTCACTGGGAGTCCCAGGCAGAACAGAGTTATCTTTTATTATTTACTCTAACCAAAGGAAATGTTAAACACTGCGTCCCAGGAGGGGAGGGTTCTCAAATAAAACGATACTGTACTTGAGATCCTGTAATCATATTCTGAAAGTCTCGGTGCCCTGCAGCAAAGGAGGACTTGAGGGTGCTCCACAAGCCAAAGGTAACCTGGGAAGGTCGGTCCTGCAGCTCACAGCTGCCCTCACATTCCAGCACAAAGGTGCAAGAGGCAAACTCTGATCCTGCTCTGCTTCTGGCCAAAACAAAGTCAGAGCTCGCAGAATCCCCCACAGAAGGAGTCTCTGGGACAGACACATGTGGAAGGGAGAGGGATGAGTAATTTGGTTCCTTTCCTGATCTCTGTGAGATTCTGATTTTCTGTGGATTCTCCCAGGCAATCCCACTGGAATGAGAACCACCCAAGTTAAGAGGCCTGAGCTCTCAAGATGCAGTGGAGGCAGCAGACACTCCGTGATTTCACAAGGAGAATCAAAGCAGCAGCTTTTAGACAGGAGAATGTTAAAAACATTAAAGCTCAGGACTCAACAATCAGTGTGTGACTAAATCAGGGTTCAGAGTTTCTAAGCAGGACCCTGAACCTGTTTTAGTTCAGTGCCTAAGAATGAGGATGAGCCTGGAGAACAGGCAGGCTGCTACAGCTGGAATTTCAAAAGGTTGGGATGATTTTACCGGCTGGAATACCTGCTCTAGTGAAATCTGTGCTTTCCACTTGACAGCAGAGGATCTCACAAACTTCACAACGTGGATGAGCAATGTCAGTGCAGTGTCACTGCCCAGGGCAGGCTCTACCAAAGGCAAAAGCATTGCCAGGTGTGCAGCCAGGACTCGATCTGCTAAGGGTGCTGATACACCAGCAGGGAATATTTCTGTGCTCTCACGTGCCCATTCTCTTTCATACGTGCAGAGGTTGATTGTACTTCGATTCTCCAAGAAACACCCTTGAAATAACACTTGCAGAGAGATAGTGTGTTCTTTTCCCTGGGACACGTGAGCCTGCTGGCACTGAGACTCTGCACAGCAGCCAGATTAAAATACTGCCATGGAAAGGCTGATATCCTTCCCAGTAAGAGAAATGGGCATTTTATTCCCTGTCTTTTAACAGGTGACACTGACAATGCTCAAGCATTGTCTCTGTTTACAATAGTCAGTCTCTTACAACTCCCTTACACAGCCAGTTGGATTTACAGATTATCCAAAAAAATAAATGAACACTCAGGGAAAAAAAAACCCAAAAAACAAACCAACAAAAAACCAAACAAAAACAACAAACCTCAAAGTAAAAGCCAATTCTCTCTGGTACAATGGTTACTGCTTTTCAATTGTGCCTTAGGGAAATCAAAGCCCCCTGAAACACTCTCTCACTAATGGAAGAGTCACCTTCCTTTCTGCCCCCTGCTTTACACCTCCTTTTGAATTGCCCTGGAGACACTGCACAAAAGTAAACTCACAACATCTAAGTTGTCTAAACAGGCAAATGCATTTTTTAGCACAGGTGCAACAAAAATGAAAGGGAGGGCCAGACTTTGCATTCCCCTCTCTGTGCACACTCAGGACCAGGACACAGCCCCATTCCTAGGGTATGTTCTGCCTCCAACATGGGTCATGTTCTGCTTTACTAACAGCTTCCAGAAGCTGCTGCTTCTCTTCTGCTGGACCCTGAGCTAAGGAGAATGATTCCTAAGTTCATCCGTTTTTCAGTTTATCAGCTAAAATAATTCAGTGGTTTTAAATCTACTGAAAATACACAGACATTTGAGAACCCACAGCATTAAAGTCTCACAGCAACTACCATGGTTCTGTGGAATAACATGGCAAAAAATACACAGCCAGCAATTATCAACAACTCACCCATTCTATGCTGCTCAAAATATCCTAAATTAATTCCCTCTCTCAATTCACATTTTAGTTGTGTGTTTTTCTGTGTTTTAAAGTCAGTTTGGTCATTGTTAGCTTGAACAAAAAACTTTACTCCCAGAGGAGAGTCTTTTCAACAATTTTCTGGGGACAAAGAGGAACAGAACACTGAAAATATGAATTTATAATGAAATGGGAAACAAAGGAACATTAGAATTGCATTACTGAATCGGATCAACCTTGTGCACTGCTCTGTCTCCAACAAAGCCTTAAATATAGCAAAGTGATAATACTGCCGTTCAGAAATAGTTTGTTTGAGGGTTGACATCCAAATCCATAATTCCAGTCACCAAGGATTTCACAATCTTAATTTGAATGACGCTCTATCTTCTTTGTTTGCCAGTCTAGACAGTACAATGAATACAGTGATTTAAAACACAATGAATTCTCTCTTAAAACAAAATATTTTGTAAAATTGCTTTTTAATCATTTCTTTTCTCTCTTTCCATAAAGGCTACGCTATAAATAAACCCTGAAAGTTCGCATTTGATCATCGTTTCTAAAGGCTGGGCAAGAGGCAAGTGAAGGGTTTACACAGAAAAAAAAGAGAGGCACTGTGGAGCAGAAATAAAGGGATGCATTCATGATTTCTACCCTTTTGTTGGAGTGTCAACGCTGAGACAGATACAAGCCAGTAAACACTCTGCTCTCCATGGAGAGACCCAGCCCAGCAGGGTTATCCCTGCCTGGGAAGGGACAGGGAACTAAACTCCCCAAGGCCCACCAAGATCTCAGGACAAGGTGCCATTTTGCTGCTGGGAAGGTCAGTAGCCACTCAAATCCACTTGGTCCTGGTGCCTGAATTCCACTCTCCAGCATCATCTGGGGCAGGGGATCTGACACTGACCCAGCTGAGGAATCCAGGGCAGCCTCAAAAAGCAGTAGATCTCCAAAGGAAACCCTACTGGAGCCCAGGGGAAATCCTATCTCCTAGGGAAGCCCAACTTTGACACAGCATCTTAAAGCTGGGAATTTCAACTGTTGTCCCTTCAGTAATGGGAAGGAAAAGGTTTTTAACCCTGTGTGGGAGGAGGCACCAGGAGAAGCCAATCAGCCTGGCACAGGAGCCACAGGAGGGGCACACAGGGAATGGCTTCAGGCTGGGGGACCCATCTCCTCTGATCTCTGCCCTTGGGATCCTCTAAGAGCTGCCTCACAAACCCAGCACATCCCACAAGAGGAGCCCACGTCCCTTGGGACTGCACACGAGGCCAGTGCAGCCCACTTGTGGATAGAATCACAGAATCACAGAATCAGCCCAGCTGGAAGAGACCTTGGAGATCATCAAGCCCAGCCTAGAATAGTCCCCAAGTTTGATTTTCAGCTGTGACTCAAGGACTGATAAGGTTGAGTATTACTGAAAATTAATGAGATGTGAGCCCTTAAAGTACACAGCAGATGAGAAATCAGATTTAGGGACACCAGCCTTAGTTTAGAAGGTCAAGTAACAGAATCCCAATTGGGCTTTTTCTTTATTTTGAGACTTTAATTGTATCCAAAGTTAAATGGGGAAGGCATCTGAGCACAAATGCAACTTCCCAGCTGTGTTCTCACCACTCAGTCATTTTGGTAATCCCAAGAAATGCCTGGACTTTAACCTAAGGTAATTATTAACAAAGAAACAACCACAGATCATTTTGAGTTCTCCTGTACCATTCCAGTGGCTGCAAGCACGTGGCTGCACATGGAGCAGCAGAGCACCAAACTGGGAGATCTGATGCTCACACTCAGGCCAGTCTCACCTCTCCAGTGTTTCTGTTCAGTTTTCCTGTCACAGATCCAGCAGCAGGAAGAAAAGAATGTAAAAGCTGCCCCATTCACAACAAGCTGTAATGTAGGAACATTCTTTCCACTAGATCTGTCCTGATTTTAGGATTCAGCAGGTGTTAACCTTCAAACTATCAGAGTGACTTTCCTTACACTTCTAGTCCTCACAACAAATAAAACAAATAATGTTCTATGTAATAATTTTAATTGTTCTGCAGCAGTGAAGAACCTCTCTCTCACTCATCTCTATTCTACACACACAAACTCAGCTAACAGATGTCTTTAGCATCATTTTAAGAAGTCCAGTGACAGATATATTTGGATTTGAGGGGTATAAATAGATTTCTTGAAATGCTGATGTTGAAGAAATTCTTTAAAACTTTTACAAGAATTTTAAGCTAGCCTTAAGCTAGGCTGCTATTTCCTTCTAGGCTTTTATTTAGGGATTGCTTGTTCCACAGCCTGGAGATGCAAAATTCATCTTATCTGTGTTTACAGGAGTTACATGAGTGTATTTTTGTAACCCAGGCATAGCAGAACATTACTTTTTAGTGGTATATGACTGCATGAAGAAAGCACGTGATGGACCATACACAATATTTTTCTAGTGTGTTTTTTCCCCCCCTTAAATTTGTTTGAGTTATAGGGGCAGATCTTGGCAGCATGCACAAAGCCCAGAATCTGTAACTCAATTCTCTGTGGGTTTCTGGATGGAGCAAGCCAAGTTTTAAAACACATTATGGAGAAATATTAGAGCTGAGCAAAAATTTCACACCTAAGACCAAAGTGTGAAAATTTGGCTTTGATTCATTTAGTGAAAAGGTGGAAAAATTCACACAAGTTTGTATTTTCCTTTTGCTCTGATCCAACATCAATTTCTGTGTCTGTATCAAACCTCAGAGAGAGAGACGGAGAGAGGGGAAGAGTTTCTGTCTGTCTGTGCTCACGAGATACAGAGGAGGAGGGAGAAGAGGATGGAAGGATGGAGAGCTGGCAAGCAGGACAGCAGCTCAGGACTTGAGTCTGTCTTCCAGGAAAAGTCACTGGCCTTTGGAATCTCTGTCCATATGTTCAGTAACAGCACTGGCCCTTCTTAGAGGAATATTTTATAAATTTGTTTGTTACATTGAGGCAGCTCAAAAGAAGCCCAACATTATTCTACTCTTCAACCATCCAACTTGAGTTGACAGAGGCCAACTGGATGGATCCTGAGCACTGAGACAAGGTAGATTTCTGGTTTGAGCACTGAATCAGATTCCAGAAAGTTCAAAGAGATTGGAGTTATCTGGGACATGCAATTCACTCTTTTAATTTTCAGTTACCTCTCTCTGCAGTGCCATTTCCCCAGTTTGGTTTGGCTGGGGCACAGAGTTGCACACTCAAGATGTGTCCCCAGTTCTGCACTGTGGGTGCCACAGGGAGCTCCCAGCCCTCCTGCACCTTCCACATCCCACTGAAGGATGGATCACCTGACCTGTCCTGCACCACCAGAGAAGATTTTCACTCCTTAGTACCAGAACAAATGGAGAAGAGCTCTCACAGAAGCAGGGACAAGCACAGGTAAGGCCACAGGGTCACTTCTGCCTCCAGAGCCCTGACTCTGCCTCTCCCTCAGTGTCTCCACAGTGCCAGCCAGGCTGTGGTCACTCAGTCTGGTGTCCCAGAGCCCAGCCCAGCCACAGGCAGAGCACTAAGAGGAGCAGCAATGACAGGGCAGCTGCTGGAAGGGTGCCTTGCCATGCCAGCCATGATATTAATTATTTATTCCACAGCCCAAATTTAGAACGGGGCGAGGGTCAGCTCTGATTGCCACATCATCTATCAGCTGGAAACTATGTTTGGGTCTAAGCTCCAGCCATTCTGCTACTAAATATAGGTTGGTTAGTTGTTGATTTGAGCCTGCCTCCTCCAAGTTGCCTCTGACTAGCAAATAATTAAGCAGTTTGCTTTGTGAGGGCTCTGCTGCTGGCAGCTCTTCATGCCCAAAGCTGCTTGGACACAACCCTGATGGCTTAGCAGGGGTTTCAGCTTCCCTGGGCAATGCAGAGAGCCCAAGTGCTCAGCTCCTGTTTCAGCTGCACAGACTGCTGGCACTGGGTGCCATGAATCAAGTCTGTGGGCACCACCCAAGCAGTCTGGGGCAGGGTTCAGCTGCTCTTCCCCTGACATGAGCCTGTGCAGCTCCTGCATGAAGGGACTGTTCCCTTTAGTGTCTGTGTGAGAAGGTCCCAGCCCACACCATGGTGCTGATGCCACTGCTGGAACTGGCTCCTGACTCCAGCACCAACTGGCACTGGCAGCACAGCTCCCTCACCCCCTTCTGAGGTGGAATAAATTTAACCACACACAGCATTGCTGTTAAAATAGACTAAGAAGGTCTGTCCATTGAAACCACATGAAAATATATCAATTTAACACAGTTTTTATGCTTGGAAATGTTGTGCTGACATAAGCAGCTGTGTTTAACAGAAAACAAGTTCAACTGGGAGTTAGGAGAGCAAATTCCTCCACCAGCTCCTGATGCTGGGCACTGCCCAATCAACCTTCTCCCTGCTCATCCTTCCTGGGGATGGAGCAAACTAATCCAGGGAATGCTCCTCTGCATAACCTGCAACACATTGCTTTGCTTCTCTGGCTCCCTCCTCACCCTCTGCTTGCACTATCTGTCACAATGTTTTTATCCTCAATTTTAGGTGGCAAAGCCTTTGGGGCAGTCAGGGCAGGTGTGTGATTCCAGACACCACACCACACAGACACCAAAACGTGAGCTGGACACAAAGCAATCCCTCCCTGTGAGGGTGGGCAGGCCCTGGCACAGGTGCCCAGAGCAGCTGTGGCTGCCCCTGGATCCCTGGGAGTGCCCAAGGCCAGGTGGAACAGGGCATGGAGCAGCCTGGGACAGTGGAAGATGTCCCTGCCCAAACCATTCCACGATTCTGATTTAGACCAGGGAGAGTAAAACAGAGACACTGAAAACCCAGCTCAGGGGATCCTGACATTCAGCTGGGCACTCCACACAATATCTATCTGAACTGCACCACTTCCTCCAAGGGGCAAAATTCAGATTTAGTTGGCTGATTTCTTTCCACATCCATGATGAACACTCAGTTTTCCTCACATTTGGTCACCAAGTTCAAACTTTTATTTGCCATCTGGCAACAGACTGGGCTTTACTGGGGGAAGGGGATAGGAAAGGGGCTTTTTTTCCACCCTTTTTTTTTTTTTTTTTTTTTTTTTTTTTTTTTTTTTTTTTTTTTTGCATCTGTATTTGCTTTATGAGCTATGCTAAGGCATCATTTACACATGGGGAACTGGATCAGGTTCTCACAATTCATTCCATATGTTCACTTATGCTGTCAAAACATTTTTTCGATCTAATTAATCCGCACAGGTCTCTCTGTTCATTTCCCCACTTTGGGCAGTTTCAGCATTTTTGGGGTACCTAGATGGGATTGTCATAAAACCAACTTCTGCCTATACTTTGCTTTAGGGTTACTCCATCAAGAAAGCAAAACTATTTGCAATATTTCACTCTTCTTCATCTATTTATTCTTTTCCTGTTTCCAAGAGTGGCTGAGGAGACCTCTCCTTTCCCTTTCCCCTTCCTCCTTTCCTTTCCTTTCCTTTCCTTTCCTTTCCTTTCCTTTCCTTTCCTTTCCTTTCCTCTTTCCGAACCTTTCCGAACCTTTCCTTCTCCAGTGTCTACCTGAGGTTAATGAGGAAAATCCCTGCTGTGAGTTTTGATTTGGGATATTTTTTAACTGGTTAATCTGATGTGTGGTTTACTATTAAAAGAAAAAAGCCCGTACCTCAAAAATATGCTTACATTTTACCCAATCTGGACTGCATTTGGGAAATTACCCTGGACAGGGGCTCATAAAAAACAAGAGACCTTTAGAAAAAGTCTTTCACTACTGTAAGCCAGTAGAAGATTGAGATATTAAAACAGAGAGTAAAACTGTATTAAAATACAGAGAAAGCCTTTTAGTAACCTTACAGATATCCCATGTCCAACAAAAAATAAAATATAATTTAAGAGATACAGAGATACCAGTGAGTGGTGAACAGAGAATAAATCATAGAAGAAATGAGAAATCTGTTGGGAGTTTAGCCTAGACTGCACAGCACAGAAAAGACAGCTGTCCATGGCACAAAGCATTTGGTTTCCTTGCCATGATTGCTACAGACAAGGGGTCAGCCACCTTTTCCAGCACTGCTCCAAAAAGTATTTTTCTTTCCCAAATTAAAGGCTAGCAGTGACTGAATTGAACGAAGCTGAAGCAAAGCACACTCATCATTGCAGGGGGGTGGACTAGATGACCTTTAAAGGTCCCTTCCAACCCAAACTATTCTGTGATTCTGTGATCAGCTGATGATACTGTCCTGTTTTGTTTAAAACTGAGCATCCTTTCTTCTCCAGATCTGAAAATCAGCCAGGGATGAGAAGCTACTGCTCTCATTTGTCTTCTTCCACTAGAACTCTTGTCCAAGAGTGCTCTTTCTAAAAAAAAAAGCACTTTAAATGCTGAATACATATTACTAAATAATTTTATTTTGGGAAGAATTCATTAAAAGCCTGGGAATCCTGGTCTGAGGATGGGATGGCCAGTCAGTTGCCAAATGTGCTCTAACAGCAGCAAGGGAGAGGCTCAACCTGAGCTGTGGAATTCTCATGGACACAGAATTGAGAGAGTTTCATAGGAGGAAACTGCAAAACACCAGAATAGGTGCTCTGCTCCCCTTGCTCCTAAAATCTTTGGCTTGTATCTCTTTTGGAGACCACTGGGAAATGGTAAATACAATTCCCTTTAGCATTAAAACTTCCCTGTCAGCAGAAATCTCTTTATGTGCACAATGTCTGTGTAGTGCAATCACATTTATTGCACAGAAAACCTGTAGGCACCAACTTGAACAAATTAATTTGGAATAAACTATTCTTATTGGCAAATGTCAGGTTACCCTCATCACCACCCTGGCTGAGGTTTTTCTATACAAAACCAAACCCAAGGGCTATTTATTCCCACCTGCCCCAGAGCCAGAAAGAACCTTTGATTGCAGTAATATTCAATAACCTCTGTTACTGAGCAAATCCAAACCTGTCACCCAGCACTGCCAGCAGGAATTTTAAAGGTATCTCAGGCATCTTTTCCCTTAGCAGAAGTTCTAAGAAAGCATTTGGATTCATTTGGCAAATAGAAAAAGAGCACATTTTATAATTGCCCGTGTCCAAAACAAAGGCTGGTTCTGTCTGCAAGCACCCCAGTTGGAATTAGAAGTGCATTTGCTGTGGGAGTGAGGCACCAGTGGCACCAGAGCTGGGCTGCTCACAGCCTGAGATACAACACAGCACCATCCTGAAAGCTGAGATCCCCAAAGAGCACCCAGGACTCTCCACCTTCCCACCTCCAAGTTTTGGCCAGGTGGGAAGCCTGGGGAGCTGGTTTGTAAGCTCTCCCTTTATCTGCAGGAAAGGCAAACAACACCAAATCCTTCCAGAGGGATGTCCTCACCTTACAACACCTAGCCAGACACCATTCCAACTTTTACTTTGGTATCCCATCCTATTTTCCCAGGTTTTTAGGCAACCCCCAGTGAGCTGCACCTTGTGGCTCCTGCTTCCAAGCAAGCCTTGTCCCTTCAGCCATTTAAATGAGAAATTCCTAACCCACTGCTCCTGAAGTGTTTATGGGAGAAAGCTCTTCCCAGCACACCTTCCATCACTGGATTCATTGGCTCCTGAATTTTAAGCCACACAGGCCCTGAGATCAGCTCAGTTGGTCAGAACATGGTGCTGATAATGCCAGTGTGAATTTGATCTCCATTTGGGGGCCCTTCACTTAAGAGATGGACTCGATCATCCCTGTGTGTCCATCTAACTCAGAATATTCTGTGACCCTGTGAAGCCTCCTGCACCTCAGTTCCTCACATATTCCATGAGAATCACTAACACCAAACACTCAGGAGGAAAATCTGGCCAATGTGGGACACAACTGAAGAAAAACCACTTTGTGCTTCACGATTCAGCTGATCCTAAGAACTGAGCCAATTCCTGCTGCTGAAGATCTGTCCTTTCATTTAAAAACAGCAATCTGGGAAAAGAGATGAATAGCAGAGGCCCAAATGGTTCATGGAGCTTTTCACTTGTAGGTCACTGAGCAGAGCCTCAGAGGGGTCAGTGGGTGTTGGGAGCTATGGTGGGATGGCAGCTTTTTATCTTGTCTTCTGCAAAGGGGATTTACTGGTTTCAAATTAATTTCTATTGTATGCAGTTTTCCCAACATGAAATGCTCCACTGTCACAGCTCAGTCACTGATAACCCTTTGCAAAGCCCCACAGGAGAAACTGCTACCACCACCTGAATGCCTCCTTTTAAAATCACACTTGGAGAAGTGTTCTGACTGTGAGCTGAGGCTGGAGGAGCTCAAAGAGCCTTTCCCAGCCGTGGGTGGGGGCACAGCCCTGCAAGGAGAGTGGCAGTGCAGCTGCACATCGTGTTCCTGACTGGAGCAGAACTGGGGAGAGGCAGAGCCTGGCCCTGGGGCTGTCCTTGGCTCCCCACAGTGGCTGCTCCAGGAGGGAGGTGAGTGTGTGCTGGCAGCACCACAGGCCTGTTCTCTGCAGAAAGTAGTTTCTGAAAGGGAAAAAAAAGCCCAAAACAGAAGAAGCAAAAATGAACAACTCTATCATTATCTGATGTGCTGAGATCTCGGCAGAGATCAGCTCAAAGATCCATATTGTTTACAGCAGCTGATGAGTCTCACAAGTGCTGAAGCTGTGCTCTCGCTGAAAGTGCTAACATATTTACAGTTTTCAGTCCTGTCCTTAGCACTTATCTGTCATTTCAAGATGAATGCTCCTTTTGTGCAGCCTAATCACTTGCACGAACACTCCACTAGCTCAAAATCCCAGATTTGTTTCGCTTTTCCATTAGCAGCAATTCTGTACTTTGGAAATTGCTTCATGCAGCAAATCTGAAAAAAAAAACCCAACAACTAGTTTTTGTTCAAAGGTATTTCTTTGGCTGTGACAAGTCTAGAATGGAGGGAAAGATATTAAATTACTTTGATGCAAGTCTGAATTTTACTACACACCTTTCTAAGCACACTTATCCATTACTCTGCTCTGGCTTGGTTACTGACATTGGAATAATTAGTGAATATCTATGTAAGATCAGACAGGATCAGCAACATATCTAACTAAACCCTTGATAAGAAGCCATTTTTCCATGCTCAACAATCTTTTCTTCATTCATAATATTTTAAACATTTGGTAGGATCCCATCCTGCCCCCTCCTCTCCCAACAAACAGTAGGAGCATGTGCAATTAAAAGCTGTCAGTCATTCTGGTTTTACAGGAATAAAGGAATGTGGGTCATTCTACAACTCAGTAACTTAATTTAAAAAAATGCAACCCAGGCATGCAAGAAAAAGGATACAGTTCTAAGGAGGAGGTCTTACCCTGCTGGGTGTTTTACATTACTGGCCTGTCACAAATCAGTTTCAGATGCACCTCAGAAAATACTCAGCAATGCAAGATGCATCTGTTGTTTCTGCTAATCCTGGTCCCACTGCAGTCAAAAAAGGGCAACATCTGATTTTTAGAAGTCTCCAGAAATGTCTACAATTGCAGTTTAGAAGGGTCCATAGCTGAGCAAAAAGAGCACCTCAGTTATGTGTTGGGCACAGCATTAGATACCTAAAGCTTCAGGCTGGGAATGAAAATGCTGATCTGGAATCAGCCTTTGATGTTCCTAAGAAATTGCCAATCCAAACCCTGAGTGAATTTGTGCTTTAAAGGATGTGGTCTCCCATTCCTTCCCAAATATCCTCTAAAAACAAGAATTCTGCATATGAAGTGCATTTTTGTGCAGATGTACAACAGTCTTTAAGTGTTCTGAATGCTGTAAATACTAAAACTTGATAGAAACATCAGAGTTGTAACCATGCCACAGTATATAAGCCATCTTCCACATGATATACATAGCAATTAAACACCATAATAAACTGCAGTTCTAAGGTAAGATTTGGAAGTCAAAAGACGTTCCAATTCTGTGTAACTGTGTTGTCAATCTACAGCTTTTCCATTCTGACTTATTTTAATCCACCAGAGCAACACCTTTAGTATCATCATAGATTTTCTTTGCACTTTTTGTTCTATCACTTTAATACAACAATAAACCCCAGCTCTGAGGTATTTAAACATCACTGAATCTGCTTCACAAGTCAGGAGGATGAAGAACAAAGTTACACAACTTGGCCAAAGTCACAGACAAAGTCACTGGCTGAGGTGGGAATAAGGTCTATGTACTCTGCCTCTCAAGTTAGATAACACAGATTGTTTTCTCATTGCAAAATTCTGCTTTTATTTATACTCCAAAGAACTTGGTGCTGTTGTACTTTGTGTCAATTTGAACTAGAACAGAGAACCTCCCATTACCAGGCTGTTAATAAGAAGTACTTTGGCAAACACAGAATTTTTCCTGTGTCCTTAGGAAATACTACACTACATTTTACAGGGTATTTGTTTGATCTGGAAAGCCAGGCAACTCACTCCTTATCTCCAGGACATGAAACAAGCCTGAGATTTGAGGTGTCCAACAGTTCTGGACATCCATATCTGTTCATACTTAAAGGAATTACAATAGGAGCAGGGATGCTGATAAACCAAGAACAGCCCTTTTTCCTTAACCCTTCCTGGTAATGCTGCAGAAAAATCCACCATGGGTGGAATAAGAGCAAAAACATCTCCAGCCCTAAATCCTACTGCTGTGTTGCATCTATCTGTGGGAGAATTTCCAGCTTTCTGAAGGCACAATCCAAAGAATGGCAAATACCATCATTTGGAGAAATTTAGACAGTTACAAAACATATTTTAAAAGGGTGCATGGGAGGAAAATTGGGCAGGGAAGCAGGAAGGCAGTGGAATGACACTGGTGTGAGAGATGCTGTGTAATTAGCCACTAGAGGGAACAAGAGTCATGCTCTTAATTAAGGTGCAGCCTCTTCTAGCAGGGGGGCCTGAGGGTTATCCTTGCCCAGGGAAGCTGGATGAGGGAGGGTTGAAGCCTTTCCCTGTAAACTTTGGAGTAGGACAAAGCTTTCCTGCCCTTTGTCTGTGTTTCATTCTCCCCTTTCAGGTCTCTATAGGCCTTGGCATAAGCAGGGAACAATACTTGAAGAATTCATACACCTTTCACATCTCCTACCTGCAATTAACTATTTTTTGCACCTGCTAAAAACATTTAAACAAAAACCTGGGATCAGATGGGATGAGACAAAGGAGAAAATGAAAAAATAAGAAAAAAGGTAAAAGAGACAAAGCTGTATTTTGCAGACAGAGTACAGTTTGGTGTTGGCTCTTTCGAAGGAGAAGGGAAGAAAAATCACATTCACGTCATTGCAAATGGTGTGAAAATGTGGAATGATGCTCTGCTGGCATCAATGGACTGAGACAGTGGTTGGGAGGGATGGAAAGGATCTGCTGCCCCTCTTGCCTGCTGACCTGACTGGAGCTGCATGAGAAAAATGAACGAGGTGAAAAGCAAAAGCCCCTCTTTTCCTCTGCTGCTGCTGAAGGACACAGACCCATTCAACAGCACAGCAAGGACTGAATCACAGACAAACAACCTTTTTATTACCATAAAAATGACAAATAAGTAACAGTTACAGCCTGTAAACACAAGACTCAAATTAAATAGAGTTCTAAGTGGTACAGTGTAAGTGGAAGCAGAATCCCACTCCTATTAGAGCCGGCTCAGCCTAAGGAGTATCAGATGTTACCCGGGCCTTAGAAGGCCTGGGACATAAACTATGTGTGTAAGAGAAAAAGAAGTCAAATGACTCATGACAGAGTTTGTTTTAATATAACTGACTTCTTCTGGCTCTCTGCTTTTAAAGCCTTGCCATGTTCAGATCCTGAGCAGCTAACCTGGGCAGCTGGCTCCCTCAGCCCTGTCCTTCAGTTTGTGTATAAAATGCTGGCATTTACAAACTCCTACTCCTCTGGCTGAGGAAGGACAGTTTATTTTAGCACTGTGATCAGTGCCATCATAAATCTCCCCTCTTCCAGTCCAAGAACACTGCCATAGCCCAGTCAGTGCTCATATGCTGTGCCCATAAAACTGAGGACATGCCACAAGGCTTTACTGAAGTCCTGCAAGCCTTCAGAGGGGATCTGGGGTGAGGGATCAGCACTGACTGAGCCATAAGCCATCCCTGACTCTTTGCTTTTCATTTGTGAAGACGTGGGTTAGGGAATGTGAGATATGGAAAGAGTTAGGAGGAAAGAGAAGAAGACCGAGAGATGGGAAAAGAAAAAATGAAAGTTACTAAACAAAAGAGAGGCATAAACCAGAGGCAAAAATATGAGAGGAAAGAATAAACAACACCAGAGTAGGAGCAGGGAGAGGGAGATGGTGGCTATTGGGGGTTTAGTGCTGAAAGAGAAAAGCCCATTCCTATCTTTATTCTCTTTCCATGCCTGGTTCTCCTCTGGGATGAGTGGAACATCCATGTCCAGAAAACCACTCATTTGGCTTTTTGTGTCTTATGGCAAACGTGCTGAATGTCTACAGGGGCAAAGTTATACAAAGCAAATTTAAAAAAGTGAATCTTGCTTAGTCTCCCTTCCATGCAATGCAAGAATCATCCCTTAGATGGGACTATTGCAGAATTAAACGACCTTGCAACCACAACCAGTAAATAATGAGTAATGTGCTTGGATGCTCAAAGCTTTTATGCCAACCAGTCCAGGAACGTGAGGAGAGCTCATCAGAAAAAGGTCCCATTTATCAGGAGGGCTTCACACAGCTTAGCATCTTTAGGGCCATTACTCACCTCCCACACCTAAGCTAAGTGCCAGCTCCCAACCTAGAGCCTAACACACATCCCATTTATCTGCTGGAAGACACATGAGCTGCTTCCCTCAGTCTGGTCCAAAGTACAGCATCCAATACCTAAACTACTTCAAGTTCACAGAAATGGGTGATTTCACAACAACACATTAGAAAAACCACCAATCTGGAAAAACTAGGCAAAAATTAAGTCTCACCAGACATTTTGAAAGCAAAAGGAGTCTGAAGGCTACAAGGCTCAGCAGTTTTGCTGAATACATCCAAGGTGTTTGTGCTACAGGGCTGGGCAATGAAGGCACCTTTCAAAGGTGATGTGTTATCACCATCCACCCCATGGGTTTGGGAAGGAGAGGTTGGGATAGATGATGGTACAGCCCTCCCATATATGCCTGTCATGCAGAAACTCTTCAAAGGAAAAACTATTGATTACAAGTTGGTTTATTTTCCAGACCGTTCTCCCTCGAGGGGTCCTCTGTGCTTCCCAAGCTGCCAAAGAAGTGACATGGTCAGATCGAACCATCCCTCATTAGTGAGGAGTCCATTGCCACACCACTTTCTCTGTTCCTTGCCCAAAAATTGTGCTCCCCCCAGAGCTTCCACACCCACACTCCTCCCTAAAAGCTCTACCTGGCAAAGGACTCTCTAGAAGCTGTGTGGCCAACAGCAGCTGACAGCAGGTGCTCACACAAACAGCCCTGCATGGGTCAGGAGGTATTTCTGTACTGAGGGTTAGTGATGCTCAGAGGAATGCAGCTCCCAGGAATGCTACACATTGAGAACATGCCCCATAAATCATTCCTAAGACAACAACCCAACTCGCTTTTGCCATGCACTTATAAGGCACAGCAAGAAATGGGCACAGCAGTTCTCCCGGTCTGTGCTCTTCCAATGTTTTTCAAGCCTCATCTGGAGGAATATCTTTATGCAAAAATCTGCAAGTCAGGCTTTTCCATGCCCACTTGGTGGTCAGCCTTTCTGTCTTTATTTCCCTCAAGAGTGACAATTATGGTCTTGCTACTCATTACGTGGACACGTGTCCCAGTAAAAACAACACAGAGCCACAAAGGAATTTCATATGGATTCTCTATATCTCACTGCCCAAATTCAAACAGTGCCTCAGAAATTTTAAGCACAGGACATGTAAAAAGTTGTTTCAAAACAATAAGGAGAGGGTTGGGAATGGTTGTTATATGTCTGTATCTAAGAAACCAAGGACACAAGAACATATGATTGAACAAAGATAAAAGAATAAGAATTGGATTCCAATTCTGAGGAAAGACAACATGTTAAAAAAGCAGCTGCCTTCTAATAGATATTAAGGGATCTCCCCTTCACCATTTCAGATCCATGATTATATGAAAGGGAAAAAAGAAAAATGTCTTTACTGTTAACCACAATAAAATGTATTGGACACTCTGAGATAGTAAACAGTCTTGTTAAACCATACAGAGAGAGAAAATATTAAGAAACAAACCCCTCTAGACATCTTTAGGAGCAAGGATAACATAGCATATGTAAAGCATAAAAGTTTTTCAAATATAGGGTAGCAAAAGTATGTCCTAGTGGTCTGAACTAGTGGCACCAAATCCCACAACTGAGTGATCATAATGTCCTTCACAAACTTCAGTGTGAAAAACATTCAAGCATTTCAGACAGTGCTGTGACTCCACATGCTCGTGCTTCGCCACGGAACAGTCTGATCCGTGTGCTGACATAGCAAGAGTGCAAATCCCAGATGGAAAATTAATCTCACAATGTAGCCAGATTGAGTTTCCAATTCTCCAGTGCCTAACTTGAAGGTTGTTCTGCTCAGCTACTGAAGAGGTGAGGGCAGAGAGACTTTAACTTGTCTGACATCCTAAACATCATTTAAGCAAGACACGCCCTGAAAAGGACCTTCTTGGCTACTGACAGCGACAAAAGATCCATGGTACCCTCCTCTGTCCTCATCCTTCCCATAAAATATTGCTATCACACTTTTCCCTGCTTAAATGGCCTGGGCAGAAGGGGAGTCCAAGGTCCAAATGACTTCAGCTGTGTCTCTGAGTACATGGATAAAATCGGTCCTTAAAATAGAAAGGAGAAGGATCACAGTACACTTTTAAGAAAGTGTCTATCTACTATAAAGACACATTTATGGTTTCCTCATATTTATGGTTTTCCTCAAGAAAAGACAGGATCAGCAAGCTAGAAAAACTGTAAGGTTGTGATATTATTAAACTTCTACAAGCTGATCTTAATCTTATTCTTCTTGAAAAAAAAATCAACTAATTGTACATCTCCTTAGACAAACTCCACTGTGGTCATTTCATGGTTTGTTACAAAAATATGCAGCAGCAGAAGCTGCACTATTCCAGGCAGCATTTTTTCTCCTGCTTGCCAGGTCCTGGGCTTACTGACAGATGAGAAAAACACCATTGGTTTAATAAGAGTCTCAACTTGTGCAGATTAACAAAACACTGCATCTTATTCTTTGCCAGCATCAGCTGATGTGAGTTTTTAAAAAGCTGAAAGACATGACAATGTAAGTGTTAATCCTACAGACAGAGGAGGTTATATTCATGTACATCTGGTTGTTTCTAACACAGTAATTCAGGGTGTGAAAGATCCAGAACTCAGGAGAAGTCAGTGGAGCTGTGCCACTGTGCAAAGCCAGCTACACTTTCAGCATGAAGACAGATTAAATAGATTCCTTTTGTCATGCTTCCCTCCAAGAGGTCTTCATTACCTTTTCAGTCCATCCTCGTAAATGTGAAAAATAGGTAATAAAATCTTTATCACCAGTCTCAGCCAGAATTAATAAACAGGGAAGTCACATTGATATCCTGACACATGGTGCCCCATCTCCTTCCAGCAATGCCCAAATGAAAGGCCATGTTTTATTTCATTAGTGTGGTATTTCATGCTTATTTCTGCTTTCAGAGCAACAACAAGGCCACATCCCTAAGTACTGGACTGCTGAGGTTGCTGCCTCCAGTGTTAGAAGAGCTGTGCCAAACACTCAGCTCCTGTAAATGGGCAGTTCTGTTATAGCTGATACATCACTCACTGCAGCTGCCTTTCCCTGTCATTAAAGAGTTACTGAGAAATTCCAAATCTGAACATTTGTGTACTGTGTGACATTTCAAATGCAGCACGTTGAGCTTCCACACAAAAAGGACAGCACTTAACAAAAGGCACAGCCCTTGTATCCCATTACCTGTAGCATCCACAACTTGTTCCTGAAGGAGCAATAACACAAACTAACTGCAAGAGCTCTAATTACCTTTATCATCTCAAGATGTGTCATCTCCAAGTGAACTGTGTCAGATTCCTGTTTGGGCTCTGATCCAGTACAGTACTTCAGCACATGGGCAGTCCTGCCTGTCTCCAGCTGAGCTTCTTGCCTACTTGAGAGTCAGATGATGCACCCCAGTGCTTGACTGGACTGGGGTACTGGAGTAAACTGGTGTCACTCCTCTGAAATCCTGGAGCAACACTGATTTGCATTAACTGGGAATGCTGCATTAGGACTGTGGACTAAGATCATCTGTCACTGCAGCAGCTATATGACCTGCTATGACAAACTTTGATATTTACTTAGACAAGTTTTTACCTGTAATAATTTCAAGTGATATAAACCAACCACAAATCATCTGCTGTGACAATGAACTAAACACTACTGCACAGCATGTACTGATCTGATAATACATCAAATGTATGACAACATATAGCACTAGACATTGCACTCCCCCAAGAACATTTCACAGCAACAGAATTATTTTTCTCCACTCCAGTATAAAAGGCAGCCAGCAGGATGATATCAAATGATGGCAGCTCTGCTTCTCATAAAAGGACCTTGGGGACTGCAAGGAGATTTGTGTATCTGCACTTCAGCAGCACAGCAATGTGGAAATGTTAAAGTTAGTAAAGCAAACAGACCTCAAATGAGAAGGGCAACAGATGTCAACCAGTATCACATGTCAGTAAACAGCAACAAGGCAGAGGGTACTTTTCTAAGCACTTTTGTGAAAGCATCGTGCGAGCAGCTACAGCCACATCTCAGCTGTGTGATCTCTACATGGTGGTGTTTGTGTGTGTGATTTAACTCCCACTAAGAGAGGAACTCCAGCCACATGGAAATGCTGTCCACTGGAGTCAGCTGAAAGAAACTAGAAAGGTTTCTATATATTTATTGTGGCTTGGAAAGTGAAAAAAAGTCACACTCTCAAACTGATTGAAAGCTCATTCTGTGCTTGGCAGAGACAAACCAGCATTTATATTCCTCAGCTTTAATACAGAAGGATCATCCTTAGGGCAAAAGAGTAGTAGTGATTCATCTGCTTTTTACCCTCACTGCAAAGACTTCTGACAGTAAGGCCAAAATATGCTAACTAAAAAGGCACTCTTTGTACCATAAACACCAGGCCACAAGGAACTGGACAGTGGCCATCAAATCACTGCCTTTTCATTTCTCTCTCTCATCTATATTTCTCTCAAGATTTCTGGTAAGGAGGCAGCTGACTCTATACAAAAGCCAGAGGCATTGCCAGTATCTTGGTGGTTTCATGCATGCCATATTGAATCTAACTTTATTACACAAAGAAAAAAAACCACTCTCAACTAGGGAAAGCCATATTTCAGTGTCAAAACACCAAGCAAAGAAGTAAAGGGATGGAGTTCTACTGCCAAGTCGCTACCCTGAGCCCAGGCTCGGTTAGATGTAAATATTCTCCACAGCCATTGAACATTCTGCATGAAATAGTTTGGTTCTCAAAGACTCTTAGAAGAAGAGGCCACCAGTGCCTGCCTAGGAGAGCCAGAGCTTTCTACTTTTTGCCTGAGGATGGTCTCCACTAAAGCCTGGGCTCAAACTCTACATGTGCAGATTTGGAGTTCTTGAAGAAAAGGAAGGCAAAGTCACAGCGCCTTAACACACTCCTTGTGTACATCATGGTGCCTAAGAAAAACCATCTCCTTCCTCTGCCTTTCCAAAACCCTCTGATTAAGGGAACAGGAGAAAAAAACCAACATGGCAGAAAGGCCTTTGCTAAAAGGTGCATTAATTAGGTAAGGCAAGCCAACGAAATGATTAATTTGCTGTTCTCCTTCAGTATTATGTTTACACAAGTTGATTACAGCACTTAATTACTAATTCACCCTGCTCAAAAACAAGAGTGCTTTAAATTTTTAATGAGATGAAGGAAGGCAGCATTCCCGAACTCAACAGGGAGAAGTAATTTTATTTCCTCTTTTGATTTCCCAAGTTATTACCATTTCTAAGGAAAAACTTATCCCTTCCATGATCTTCCACTCAGTCCTTGCTTTTGAAAATATGGAAATCACAGGACGCTTGCATGAATTTCAATCCATGGCCTGACAGGTAATGCTATGGAAGAGGAATAGAGGATCAGATCATCAACTACAGCACATCCACTGAAATAAGTGGAACAAAATTACACCAGAAACAGCCTGATCCAGAAATGGAAATGGTCTAACCTCCTCCAGTTCTGTCAGCACAAAAGTTGAATATGTCCCAGGACTATTTATGGGTGTTCTTGTGAAAATGTCTCTTTCCCATTGCCAGTTGGTCCCTTACCAAGGTTGTGGACTAATTGTACTCAGGAACTTCTTTACATTCATTACTGTCTGTAACACTTTAATTGTTACAAGGCAAACACTCCATGTATCCTATGTTCTTCCTGGCTGATCTTTAGAAAACTTGTGCTATCTGTGGGGTTTGTTATTTGATTTGTTCCCTTCGTGTTCTACCACCCAACGTCATCTTGAGACGACTGAGAGGAGATGTCCATGAAATGAAGCAAAACCCTGCAGTGCACAAAGAAAACACTTCCAGGCTCCATTAGTACTGAGCTGTGAGTGAATTATTTCCCTGCACCACCTTCACTTCAACTCCCACCTGCAATGCAGCCCACAGACTCTGAGCCAGGGGACCATGATGCCCTCAGCTCCTGGGGCTGCTTCCAGGGCTGCAGAACCCAGGGGTGCCTTCACCTGCTCAGCTGCTACTGCTGCTAAATAATTCAGCTAATCCACATGAGATAATTACCTAACACCTCTTCCTATAGAATCCAGCTCATTTTCATGCACCTATGACCTGCTTTATTGAAACGATGAAAATGTTTTTCCCTACCTTTTTGCAGAATATACCATCAACTTGCTTAACAACCAAAACCAACAAAGGAAAGACTAAACTTCCCTTAAAAGTTAATTTGAGACCTGAAAAATCTTGTAGCCATATAGATTCCCAATTCTAGCTCAGTGTTTCACACCAAAAATGTTCAGAGAAAGCTGATTACAGAGATTTACCAACAAAATGCACTCTAGAAAATCAGAGTTTCTTCTCTCCCATGCTGGCCAGTAACAATGCCCCATGTGAACGCAGCATATCCAAAATAAATCTGGTAATCTGGTTCCATACAGGTAATTTTATTAATTGCTTTAATACGCAATTAAGGAATAATCAGTGGGCTGCAAGGTTTTATAAGGCAATAATCCTGTTCCCTGGTGTACAGCTTTGTCCCAAAGAGTGGGCTATCAAAAAAAAAAAAAATTAGCTGGATGGCTGCCAAATCAAACAGCACCTTCTTCCCATTTTCAATTACGTACGAGTGAGGCAGAGTAACGAGGATATACTGGAAACTTTGACATTTATTTATTGAACATTTTTACTGAGAAGGAACTGCTGGCTGGCTAAACCGGAAACTATATTTTTACTATAGAAACAATCCCAAAGAAAAGCAGGATCCTGCTGCTCAGCATGAAAGGAATGGCTAGAACCAATAAATTGACCCATCTAAGCCAGCAATGTTAAGGTTATTTCATTCAATACAGCATGCATTTCAAAAATTCAAACCCCAAAAATATAGTCTCTATGTCAAAAATCTTTATGTCACAGTTTTACACAGCACTGTCTGCTGGGGCCCAGCCAGGCTGTTAGAGCTCCCACAAAACCACTCAGAGAAAAAGTCTGCACCATTTGTAGGGGCAAATTAAAAGATGAACCAAGAAGAAATTAATAGGATTTTCTCCCCTTTCTGGAGTTTCTAGAGACTAAATAACCAAGAGATGAAATGGGGAAGAACTCACCACACTGCATGTTTTTTTTTTTCTTTCTGGATAGACCAATTGTTTTACCACAGAGGAGAAAAATGCAGGGAGAGTAAATGAAGAGGAAAATAGGGAAGTCAACATTCTTTGAAGCAACAACATATGGTGACCAGGCCTGAGAGATGGAGGTTATAAATCTTCCCTTGATAGAATTACCTAAAGATGAAATTGCAGCTTCAAGGGGCTTGAACTTTTCAATCCACACTAGGAGCTTGCAAATTAACCTGTTTGGTCACAGCTTTGGCATTAACCTTCATTTCCAAGGCTTCTCTGTAAAGGCTCAGCATATTTAGAATTTTGGTGCTAATACAGATGTGGTCAGTAGAAAGCACAAAAAACTTTGCACAAATCACTTGAAATACGAAGAAAAATACATGAAAATTAAGAATTAGAACTAAATGCGAAATTGTTCAAAGAGCTGCAGTATGGGAAGAGAGAAGAGACAGGAGGCATACTGCTGCTTGTTTCTGTGTGAAAATAAACTTATTTAGGGATACCAAAGGTTAAAGAAAAAGCTCTTTAGTGTTGCAGCCACCATGACCCACTGCCCAAGACAGGTCAGGGGGAGGCTCCTGCTGTCCCACATGGGGTGAGTGGCTGCCTGTCCTTGGAAAAACCATCCTCTGCAGCAGCTGCTTCCTCATCTGCCAACCCCAGCGTGGGGCACCACAGGATAAAGCACCAGGACTGTGCAGGAGGAGGAGAGCACAGCAACCACCACAGCCACAGACCTACCCCAGGAAATACCACCCAGCTCCAACACATTTCTGACCTGTTCAGTTAAATAAAGCCTAACTCTGACTACTCCATAAGGTTACCACAGACTTGGCTCTTCCCTAGGTGACCCACCTTGTCTTTTCTCTGCTGAAAAAGAGGTCCTGGGAGATTTTGAGGATCTTGCCTTTGTGTTCAGATTCTGAGTGAGGCAGCTGCTCTGACCTGGCTGCCCCACGCCCCAAATACCTACAGGATGCACATTCCATCAAATTCAGCACCCCTGGTGGGCAGCAGCCAGAGCTCTTGTCAGCAAAGCATGGTAAAGCTGGACTAAGATTAGCAGAAGTGATTTGGAGGGATCCAGATTTCAGTGCTGCTTCCAAGCTGTCCTAAAACTGCTTAAATTTTAGAAAGTGGAGAACAGCCAACCCATAAAAACCAGGGAGCTTTTAAACATTTTGATTCTGACATTGAGTGGAAATGTCCAAAAACTGTTCTGAGAAATGTGACCAGTGAGTGGGAAAAACACAGTAAAAAATCCCCTTCAAAAAACCATAGACTTAAGGAGAGAGGTTATTGTAAAAAACCCACAGTTCTCTCCTTTACTATTACACTGAGCAAACAAAGAGTTTTGGAAAGCACAGTAATTAAGCACAAACCATCTATTAGAGGAGAGGTAATAACCTGTATTTGCAAAGTCTACAAAGATGTTGAATGTTTGCAGCATCACCTCTAAGAAAAGGTTGCTTTGGAAAATGTGTTACAAAAATAAATGTCAGAGAGGTTACTGAACTGCCATGGTAGATACACATTTACTTCCCTGACCCTAAAATAAATGTATTCAATTTCTCCTTTGTGATCCCACGTAGACAAACTCTTTTTAAAATATTCATATCTGTTCTGACATTACTGGATATTCTTCTGAAATATTTTCATATTTCATAAGGACAGGGTTAAAAACTAAAGGTAAGTGGATAAACGAAAATGTATAAAACACAACACAGAAAACTTCACAGCATCAGATTTTTCCAATGCTGATAAAAACAGACTTAATAAAATCAGTTTTGAGATGTTCAGTTATTGTACAGTAGTGGAAAACATCCTACACTTGGAATGAAATATGTGTTTGAAGGCAGAAGATTAACAGAAGAGTAAGAATTAAATATGAAGTCCTGTCACCGAAAGTCGCTACTGAAATTACATTTATCAAAATAAGGCCTTCTTACAAGAACTAGAATTATTACACACAGATATATATGCTGCACTGTGTATTTGCTGCAAAGGGATTCATTTTCATGGCAACATTCTTATGAAAGGAAACTGCTCTTTGTGCTAACCTACACAGCACTGTAGAATTTTGCCATTTGGAGAAGTGCCAAGCACAGCCCAGCTTCTCAGCTTATGTTGAGCTGTTTATGGATTCCAGTGGAGCTGCACCAATTTAACCAGGTCGAGGAGCTGACCTCCCTATTCACAAAATATCTCCAGATAAGCTTTTGTGCAAAATTTCATCTACACATATCTGTGCCTGATGTTATAAAGAAAAATGCAACAAATGTATTAGGGAGCATCCTGATAAATCATTTTGTCCAACTGCATTGTGCTGTTCAGTGTCCTGGTGCAGCATGAGGAGAGGACATGGCTTATGGGATTGCCAGGTGGGAGAACAGGCATGATTTGGGACTGTCAGAGCTTTCTTTGGGATTCTGATGCCACTGTTGTTTGTATAAATGCAGCTAAGCCATGCTTTGACTGATCCACCAAAAATAAAAGCCTAACTGCTACTTTTCCAGCTGTTAATGGACTGAAATAACATGAATGGACATGAAGTTCCATCCTCATTATTAACTCTGCACTCACTGAGGGCAAGACAAGAGCTGTGTTATTTTTTTACAGCATAAATAATACTATGTTGCTTCTTATGTTTAACATTCCTCAATATGAAGGAAGGAAAGTAGGACAAATGTAACTGGGATGAAAGTGTGATCTTCCTGCAGGATCAGAGCCTTGCCAAATTCCCTGTTTTGTCTGCAAAATTACACGGGCTAACTTCATACACAGCAGCTTCTATGCATGTCCCCACAGTCCAAAGACAAATGAATCCTCAACACACATAAATAATATCTGGAGTTAAACAGAGGGTGCAGAGAAAGCAATGCTGGATCTTGTCTGGCTGTGCAGAAGGGACAAACTTTTCCACTTGGATTCAGGTGTGTGCATAGTGCCAGAAGTCAAGGTGTAAGACACATTAAAACTGAACAAAAAATGACATAAAATCAGGTACTGCATACCTGGATAGATGCAAAATCCCCAGAAGCACAAGCTCCAAGAATAGCAGCACCCACCAAAACAGACTCCACTTCTTTGGACAGCACAACAGGCTTGCCTGCAGAGGGAAGAGCCAGGCCTCTGTTAGGGAACACAGCAGCAGCAGCAGCAACTCAACAAACAACTAAAACTCAAAAAGACAAACAAAAAAGGAATCAGAAAGGGCTTGGAAACCATTATTCAAAACCCCATTCAGAGCTACATCCTGCTGTAAATCTCTCTGCTCTGTGGTTCCAGGCTCCAAAAAAAGTGCAGCATTTAAATAAAATCATTTTAGCAAAATATTAATGCAGAACAAAAAGCACACAGAGAACAACTCCCCAGATCTTTGACACTGGCTATTTATCTCACTCAAAGGGCTTGGTATAAACCTGTTACCCACACCCTCCAAACCCATGTGCCTATTAAAAGTTGACCTGCAGGGGAAAACAAGGCGGTCTCCTTTTTGTTTCTTTTGCAACAAACAAAAAAAGATTGTCTGTGTTTGGTTTTGAACATACAGCCAACAAAGCCAGTCTGGTTTTGCTGGAAGACATGAAAATATGAGTAGTAAACTTTCTCAAGCTATGTATGAAATAATAAGAGAAACCTTGTCTTCCAAATTGTGCAAGATACTCAAAAACAAAATTAAAACGTTGGAAAAACAAGCAAACAATATATATTCTAAAGTAGAATTAAATATTAGTGTTTCATCACCCATGGGTACTATTGAGAACATACTTTCCCTTGATTTATGCAAAATTTTCTGAGACCTGTTTCACTAGTGCAAAGAAAATCAGGAAAAGGCTAAAAAAACAAACAAAAATTAGCCTGCTTTCTTAATCCCCCTGAAAAATCTAAACCAAGAGCATAAATCCAAATACTTTTCTAGCTGCACTTCGGATGCTTATCCTCACTAAGCTGAAAAATTTAATATTCCTGCAGTATTTGGCATGTGTCTGCATTTCCAGTACTGAGATAATGTCACTGAGTGAATGATGATGCAAACACAGGGGTGGGAGCAGGGATTCCTGCTCAGAACAGTCTCCACGATATTCTGCCCCAAAAAATGCTGCTCCTGAGAGCCAGCTGTAAGATAAGAAGGAGCTGAAATCTGGGTGAAGTCCTAAAACCAGCCACGAACAACTCCTACAGAGGAAGAAGGCAAAACACACTTTGTAAAAATGAGAAATAAAGTTATTAATATAAAAAGCAATTACTGACACAAAGCAAAATCACCTCGCACCAGGCATTCAGTTACTTGATGCAAAGCTTGCCCAGTCACCTGAGCATTCCTCCAGTTGTGCTGAAGCACAGCTCAGGACTTGGGTCAGCTTGGAACAGCAAATCTAAAGCTGAAGCTCAGAGCTCCGTGGCTCTTTGCCAGGCGTCAGTGAGCAATTTTCAGCGTGCTCTAAAATTTACTGCCCATTTCCCGCATCGTCAGAATGAATACGGAATTCTTACCAGGCAAACAAAAAGATCAAGATACTTTTTAAGTGGCCTGTGGAATTATCTATTGGATGTCTGCATGGCTGAGTCATGGGCATTTGTCGCTAACAATAATATATTCAGATTTTTTTCTTTTCAGGAAAGAATGGGGGATTGATCCTGGAATGTTAGTTATTTTATCTGATAGGCTCTAATGAGTTCAACATAACCAAGAGCATTTCAGTCAGATGAACTCTGACATCCCTTGTCAGTCACTGATTTTACAAATGGGGGAGAACTCCAGACTGCAAAAAGGCCTTTTTGTACTGAATTGTACTTGGCCATTAGTTACAGTCAAAGAACTTGTGATTACATTTTAATCAGAATACCTTTTCACAGATCTTTTCTTTTACACATCACGACCCAGCAACTCAACTCTACATGGAGCTGAAATTCACCTAAAATATGTGATTTTTGAAGGAAAAGCATGCACTTAACATAATTTTCCACAAAGCATCACTTTGACTACAATATATTTAGTGAATTTAAAAACAAGTATTATGTCTTTTGCTTGTCCATCAGGGTTATAAAGTGTGGTTTGATGTTTGATGTTTGATGTCAGATCTCCAGACCAAACGCCCCAATTTTGGGCCTTAACTTCATTTATGACAGCTTAACTGATCTTAATTTGAAATAAACCCAAAACACACATCACTCAATGTTTCTCTGAAGTCCTTTACATGAAATGTTGTTATTTTTTCCACATTTTTGGAAGCATATTCAACTGACTGGCAGGTGTGCAGAGATGTCCAAGACACACAGGCTGAAAGGAGACCAAAAATACCATGGAGGCCTGAGAGTTCCTCTTGTAGTGAAACACATACCCAGGGCCTTCCAGCCAGCAGGAATTCTACAAAACCACGTGCAACACCTTGCAGGAGCAAGGATCCAGATGTTGTTCCCTAAACCACATCAGTGACACAGGCATGGAAGCAGCTCAGGAAAGAATTGTTCTATAGAAGGGACACAATGCCCAGCGTGAGCAGGAAGTGTCACAAGTCAAATAGGATGAAGCCAACAGAAGGAACATTTCATTGCACACTTTTTTGGCCATGCAGCAAAATACAGCTCTATATTAAGAAAGTCTTTATTTTTTCCAAAGACAAAGTACTTAGACACCAAAAAAAAAAGTATTTACACTCCTTTCCATGCACTCCCCCAAGCTCACCAGTAATGTCAGCGTGCATCTGCACAAAGAGAGGGTTCTTGCTCAGCCCACCACACAGGAACAGCGTGGTGATCTCATGTCCTGCAGCCTCCATCGCCTCCAAAATGTGTCTTGTTCCTAACTTCAAAAAGGGAGGAAAAAACAGAACCAGGTGAGCCCAGGAGAGCAGCCACAGGAACAGAATTACACCTGCACGGCAAAGACATCCCCACCAAAATCTTCTCTTTACTTTGTACAACAGCATCTGAAAATCCAGCTCAGTAAAGAGGTTTCAATTCTGAAGCCAAATAGCAAAACAGAACAAAAAGAGAACAGCAAATAAAAAACTGTTTTCTGTCTTTTCAGCAAAAAGGAAAGCCTGAAGAATGTTGTACTGGCTTAACTATTTCTCTTGGCCTTTGCCCTATGCATAATAAAATGTTGCACTTCATGACTGGATTAATTGAAACATCTCGAATGCAGGCATATTTTAAACTTTTCATTTACAGTCTCCATTCAGAGAAACTCAAATCAGAATGGCAGAAGGAAATGCTATACCATTAAAAAAAAGATTTTTTCTTTTTGTTTGCTTTGCTTCCCTCCTCACTCAAGTCAACCTTTTCCCTATTTCCCTCTTGCAAGAATATTTTTCATTTCTTTAACCAACTATTTGACCAAATATAATTCCCAGCTCCTTATAATACCTTGGAAGTTAAGTTTGAAGCTCAGACTTGACAAAATGTCAAATTCAAGGCAAAATGTTGCCCAGGCTGACTCTTGGTAGGCAGATTCCCCACAAAACACAATCTGGTCAGAGTTTTCATAAACTGTTACTAAAGTTTTCTTCAGGCCATGCTGCAGTTCATTAAGAGGGCTGCAGCTGCAACAAACCCCTCTTCAAATAAAAGCTACTGAAAATTGAACTTGCAGGGCTCCACCAGGCTGGAGATGTCCACAGTGAATGCCCAGCACTATTCTGGACAGGCCTCCAAATGTATTTTGGTTTTTAGACAAGCAGTTCAGAGGAACCTGAGCAGCCCCAGCTGACTAAATCCATCGCTTCCCTATTGACACAGGGCTGATTTCCAAATTGCACAGCTACGATTTTAGTTATGGAAAAATAAACTGCTCTAAAAGGAGTCTGCCTGCTCAGAACGGGCTGGACAGCCACAATTACATCTCTGATCATGTTCTCATCTGGCCAACTGTGGCATTTCATTTTGCAGTGAATAGTTAAAAGGAGATTCTCTTTCACTGCTTCTGAAATTCAAATTTATTAACAACTTCTCTCACAACATACACACGTCAAAGACCCTGAGAAAGAACATGCTGTGAAAATTATTTTGTGTTTACCTGCCTGGAAAATTGTATTCACACAGCAATTTAAATTAAAGCCAGACTTATTTCACTGTGGGTGGGGGGGAACTAATTTAATCCTGGGTTGGAGAAAATGCAAATTGAGGGGCTTCAAATGCAAATTTTATATAAAAAGGAAAAAGCATCTCCTGCTGAAAAGAAAACTAGAGATTAACATTCTGTGGGCAGGCCTACACTTTGTACAAGATTTTTACATATGTTTAAAGTTTATCTTGCACCCATTGAAGACAGCTAATGGTACAGGATTACTACAACTGTTTCCTTCAATAAAAGTGAAGCTAAAATCGGGAGTGAAAATTTAATTTCCTAGGTATCCCATTAGCAATTAGTAAATATATCGAGTCAAAACCAATGTTCTCTGTCTACTTTTTAGTTACTGTGTCCATAATGCTTTGGAGAAAAAATAATTTCCCTTAACTTACAGTGAAAAGAAAACTACAATATGGCCTTTTTATATTAAATCAGCCCAATCAGCTCTCCAAAAGATATGCAGCTGCTGAATTTACTGCTCAAGACAGTATTTGTGTTTTACAATAAAGTTTGAGCTGTATGATATAATGAGATGATAGGTGACTTTCCCAGGATTTCCAGCAGGGAAGGTTTCCACCTCGTTAGCACGAGATAATCACAGGGCACCTGTTCCAGACTGGGAAGTTCCTTTCAGGGGCAGGATCAGTCCCTGGCATTGCTGAACCTCTCCTCCACATTCTTCTTTCAATGGTGGGATTATACTGAAGCATCAGGTATAACCCAGCTACATTCATCTGCAAAATGCTCCAAACTCACAACAATGAATCCCAGGCTGGGGTTAAGTTCTCATTATTTGCTGAAGAGGGAGGGTTAACACATAAAATGAACAATTCCCAGTAAATTTACAGCAGCCGCCCACCCTCTCCATCCCAGATGGCTGACCCAGCCTAGAAAAGTTGTTGTTTAACCAGGAGAGGAGTTTGGAAGTTTTCCAACTGAACAAAGTTTGGTCAGGAAAACTCCCCAATTCATCAGACTGTTCATGTTTTGCAAAAACACCTCAAGTTCAACAAACTTTAAAAAAATGAAAAACAAAAAATTGACAGAAAGGATGTTAAAGGAATGTGGGTTTCAGTCACCAGAGGGCTGGGGACAGCATGTCCCACTGGAAACACCCTGAGCCAGGCTTTCCAAACCACTTCTGTGAGCCAGGCTTTCACCTCAGAACAGAACTTCTGAACTGGAAATCCTGGGTTCAAGAGAAAATCAGGGCAGAAAGAAAAGTATTGCCATAAAATCCCCCAGCCCTGCATGCTGGCAAACACAGGGACATTTCCCAGCCATGGCCATAGGCTGGGACTGTCCCCTGGGCAGGGACACGAGGGTCAAGATGTGCCCTGGTGGGTCTGAGCCTCAGCCCAGCTCAGCCTGGCACAGAGCTCTGCCTCACCCAGCGGGCAGGGAGGGCAAATCCAGGGATTTGGGAACAATCTGAAGCTGAGGTTTCTCAGGGCAGCACAGAGCCCTTTGTACAATTGCCAGGGCTTTTCTCCCCCTCGCTCAGCCTCCCTCAGGACAGCTGGGATGTTAACACTGCTCCTTGTGCTGTCAGCCTCCTCCCTCACATCTGCACCAGAGGCAAAAGCTCCACTTAGAGAATTGCCATAAGGACAGGATTTTTTAGGGGAACATCTTCCCCCACAGTCGGCTGATTATCCCCAGTTGGGAGTGGTCAGCAATGTGGGTGAACAGTATCTTGCTCCTTTAAGAAGCCCATTAAGTGAATTAATACATTATTAGAAATCTGGTTAGCAGAAGGGAATGATCAGTCTGCAGAGAACAATTCATTTCTTCTTTTATGCACTAAAAATGTCTTACAGCAATGCCTTGGACCGTGGCCAGGTAGATAAGGGCAAGTTCATCCAGACCCCGAGACAATGTTAGTCCAACAACCTGTGCAAAGATCAAAAAGAAGATGTAAAAATCCAGCCAAAGTAAAACTCTATTATTCTCTATGGCTTCTTGTTGTAACAAGTTTTAAGTGCTAATTCCAAGCCTTACTCCTGTGAGCTGTACACATAATGTTATGTTAAACATGTTATTCCTGATCTGGGGAAGAGCCACATAAATTATCCTTGCCCTTGTGAAGAAATAAAGAACAAACAGCATATTGTATGGGATTAGAGATAGATTAACTCTGACAGTTTTATGTTATGACTCAGATATTGCTCGTGAATGTATTTAATGTAATAATATGAAAATGCTATTATATAAAAATAACTTTTTAAAAGCATTTCTCCCCCTCCCTCCCAAGCACCCTAACACTGAAACACAATTAATAATTAAATACTATATCTTAACCTCCTTTACTCTGACATAAATCAATACTGCACTGTAGTTACTCTGGATTAATATCAGGCAAGACCTGAACACAGACAGAATTGTGACAGAAAAAATGGGTTGCTATTACCAGTATTTGCATACAGCCATCATATCAAGGAAATTCTGATTTTGTTGCAGCTTGCAATTCTTTCATAAAATAATGAATAATAGAGGTATTATCAGGACCCAAAATTTTAAAAGTATTTTTTTTTTTAATGTTTCTCTCATTTGTGGCTTAAAACATGAGGCAGTGTTTATGCCTTCCCTATCTCAGCCTTAAATACAGCAGATTTTGGTGCTGGTGAGCAGCCTAAGAGGCTCACTTCAAGGACAATTTGCCATTTGGAAGGAGATTTTTGCATTAACCACCAGATATTTTGATATCACCAAATTATACTCTTATGATACCCTTCTGTTACAGTTCTGCACAGGCCTGGCTTGTGAGCTGATCCACCACTGGAAATTCAAGGAAGAGGAACTCCCAAACTCTGAAAGATGGGCTGAAAAGCTGTTTAAATCAACCACCTATCATCAGAATATTTCACTCCTTTCCCAGACAGGGTTACCCCAATTTCTCTTGAAATTCATTGAAATAAATTGTAAAATTTGGTACACAGGTGAGATAACGACAGCAAGAGCTGTCAAATGTGATTCCTAGGAAAGGTACCTGGACACACACAACATTCCTCAAGATTTTAGAAAATTAATGTGGCTGTAGTGATATCTCAAGTACAATGATCTCTGGTTTTCTACTGAAACATCAGCAATGCAGCAAGAAACCCAAATCCTTTGGGATAGTGTAAATAGCTAAGGAGGAGTACACTCAAAATTGAAGAAAAGCTTCTTCCAAACTGCCTCTTTTTTTTTTTTTTTTTTTACCCTGTATTGACCTTCTTGCAAAGACAGGCTGTTTCTTACCATGCCCTTTAGTGTCAGATCTGTTAAGGGAGATCTGTTACCATGGAAATCTGGCCAAACATGTAAATCAACAGTGAGGAAACCCACAGGCAAAGATTTCTTAATCAGATCCAGGTGACTGTTCAAGTATGTATATATACTGTGAGCACTGCAAGAAAAACAAGTTGGAGAAAGAGGGGGGAGGTTATTCCTCAAACATTAAACATTTGTACTACCACCAAATGCAGAAACCCCACCAAAGCATGGCAAAATCCCACTGCCTGCCAAGGCCATGGCACTGCAGGGATATCTGTGCCCAACAGGCCATCAGAATTCCTTCACTTCTTGGGATGAGAGGAGATAATGTGACCTTGAGTTTGTCCACTGACTCCTACGAGTCCCCAGAGCTGTTTTTGACATTTGGGGGCTGCTGCTGCTCCTCTCCCACAGCTGAGGGAAGAGTAAGGAGGATTCCAGACAGAAATGAAAACCAAATTCCTTTGCAAATGTTTAAAAATTTCTCTGATTAATCAATAGTGCTGGATGCACAGCTTTCCTTTTTTAAACCATAATTATTTCAGTGTGTGTTACAATTAAAATGCAGCACTAAGGGTGGAGGAGAGAAAGTGAGTGGCTGCTATTTTAGGGAGGAGCCCAACATGGGCCTAAATATGATTGTATCTAAGTTCAGATGCTACACCCAACTCCACAATATCCAACAGACTTTTTTCCTGGACTAAAGACTAATGGTGAATTCTTCAGTGCCTTGGCTTGCAATGGCTCTGGTGACATTCCATTTAAAAAATGTTGCAGTTGTGCTCAGAATATTTTTTTCAAACACTCATCCTATCAGAAACAAACCCATATATATTTTCCAACTCCTTGGAAATCTCCAAGTGGGGCATTTAATTCTAGACATGTGGGTCAATAATAGCATCTAACCCTAATTACAATTGATTAGTCATTGTCTCATCCACTGCAGACCCAAACAGTGATATTCATTTAGCCTCTACATGTATATTCAATCATGTACTAATGAGATCCCTAAGGGAATTTGGCATATGCTTTACTAGTTTGACTTCTGACCCACTAGCAGCTGTATATTTATACTTTGCATTCAACCATTCAGCTGCATGTTTTTTCAATTATACCTTACCATGTGTACACTATCAGAGGATATCATTCAAAATGGAGTACACTTGGAAGACATTAAAATAACTAATTTACATCATTATTCACGTCCTTTAAAATGTACTTTCTGTGTCTTCCTGGACCCAAATTATGATAATTTGGAGGTCACCATCATTTCTTTCCCGTTCTTGTAAAAGTGGCCCTGTTTTCTCCATCCCTAAAGACTCCACTACAAGCAGTACATGCTAAGGATAAAGTAGTTTTAATTCCAGTCTCAGTCATGGCTTTACTGATGGGAAGGATAAAAAAGGAAAGCTTCACTCAACCACCAGACATCCCAGGCTCTCTCCTCTCCATCCAGGTTCATTGTTCTCACAGGGATTAGCCATTTGTGCAGCTCTGTCAGAACACAAGGACTGAACAAAAGGAGGCTGAAGCTGAGCCAAATATGCTTAAGATCCACATAAACTTGGAATTACACTTTTTCCTACACCTTTTCACATTTTATTTTTTTCCTAAATATAGATAAGGGTTCAAGGCACTACATTTGGACTGAGTGACCAGCAAAATCCCTTGAACACCTGCCAGATCCAGTTTTACCACCTTTGTGTTTAACACAGTGTAACACCATCACCTCCTGGAGCTTTTTCTGCTCAGTTCTCTGTGAAAGTATCAGGGGCAGCTG
The DNA here is from genome assembly GCA_013396995.1 of Dicaeum eximium. NCBI lineage: Eukaryota > Metazoa > Chordata > Aves > Passeriformes > Dicaeidae > Dicaeum > Dicaeum eximium. The sequence goes on from VWZP01009377.1 coordinate 440,548, forward strand.
CCTCTGACCTGCAGAGCTGAGCATGAGCTGTGGCCATGAAAAAGCAACTGTGCTCAAAGTGGAGAGTAAGAAATCAATGCGAGTCTGCCCAGAGCTATGTGCATATGTGGGACACGACTTCAAGAAGCAACCAGAGGTTGGTATTTAATCTGCTCAGGAATCATGGAAGATGCCAGCAGCTGTCTTTCAGGAAAAAAAAAATCCAAAAATTTTAGATTTCTAAATTAAAAAAAAAAAAGGGTTCTAAGCCATCTAGAGATACAGAGAACTGGCAATTATTTTTATATTCTGCTAGAAAGATCTCAGAATTTCTGGTGGATGCCATGTGTGTAACTTCAATGCTTTCTTTTCAGGAGCCATCTCTTTAGATGGGGAAATGGCATTGAGATCTACAGGAAAGGGAATTCTACTCTAAAACAGCACTTCACCAAGTGCCAAAGGACATACAAACTTTGCTGTCATTTAGACACTTTTCTTCTCTAGCAGATTAGAAATGGTCATTCTAGAAAACAGAATTATTTAAACTTTAAAGCAAAAATGATCATATTATTTCTTTAATTTCCTACTCTGATCTACCTGTACAGGATTTAACAGAGCAGTAATGACTAAATGTCAGACCTACACAATATGTAGGATGAAGAGCAAAAGTGATACATCACAGCAATCTCTGCAACTTGTTGAATTGCCTGAAAAACTCCAAGTTTTGGTGCTCACAGATCGTGTCCATCAGATAGACCAAATGCTAAATTTAAATTGTCCAGGAAATCCTCGTGTAAGTAAACCCTCTCCACTTCCAGTAAATGAAGGGTAAAAAAGAACCCAGGAATAGGACTGGGAGGGTTGCACAAGCCTTCAGCAGCAGTGGTCAGAGCTGGCTGGCTGAGCCTCTCACACCCTCACAAGTCACCACAAATCTCTGCACTGGTGCTAAAACAGCTGGAAATCTGCTCTGGTGTGGGCAAAGGAGAGCTTGCACAGGGAAACTCCTGAGATCAGCTGCTCAGCAGGGACCTGCCATTCCAAACCAGCCTCTCAGCAGCACCAGGAGACAGGGAGGACAGGTTTGGGGAGGCAGAAGGAGGTGATAGCAAGCAAGAGGCATGGATTTGTGACCTCTGATGTTCCTTTTTGAATGATCCAGACATGCATGTGCTTAGCTCTTCACTGCACTGCACCCAGCATGGGAAGTAAAGGCAATATGGAATTGCACACCAAAGTATGGAATTCTCATTTGGTTTCCCCTCCATGGCTATTTGCAATGGCTGAACAGATTCAAATTCCTACAGCCACACAGAGAATATCCTTCAACATAATAAACCAAATTCTCTGAACTGTTCTGCTGAGAATTCCAGGGAAATAATTTATCATCACCAATAAACCTCCAAAACAAGATACCATGTTTGAAGGGAGCCCACAAGATGGAGAGAGATAATTACAAGGTCTGGAGTGACAGGACAAGGGGGAATGGTTTCACACTCCCACAGTGCAGGGTTAGATGGGATGTTGGAAGGGAATTCTTCCATGTGAGGGTGGGCAGCATTATGAAAATACCATTGAGCAAATCAACTTAATAAAATATGATCACTCTTTCTATAAAATATTACAACTCTTAATGCTATTCTCCACCATGTTACTAACTGCAGGAGACTCAAATCCAAAGTTATGACCCCATACCCTTGGATAATATGGAGTTCTACTGCCAATATTCTGTGTTTAGTGTCCTGTTCACATCACAATCTCAGTTTCTGCATTGTGGCATTGTTTGTGGTCTGTCACTTCAGTATCAGACCCAGCAGACACAAGCAGACAAGTAGGTTACTCCACAGGCATTTTTCCAACACAAAAAAAAAAAAAAAAAGGTTTATCCTGGCATTGCAGACTAAACTGTTTGTCTTATGCTTGTGCTTCAAATGGGGGCACTGGAAAAATGGCCTGGAAGCCAGAATTTTGAAAAAGACCCAGTTCAATCTCTATTCCAAACATACACAGATGCATTTATTTCCTGATTTCCTTTTCCAGAGAACAACAAAGAGAATTCTAGGAAGCATGAATCTGTTTCAGATTGAATGGAGTCCAATACATTTCTGGGAATCCTGGTCAAGTTCTTAACAAACAAGTGAGGCAGTGGGCCTTGCAAGGCAGGGAAGGGTCATCCAGAGACACCAGGTAGAGCTTGGTCTCCCCAGGGAGGGCTGAAAACAACTCTGTAACAGCACATGCTTAAGCCATCTATCAGGACTGGCCCTGCCTCTCAGAGCAGAGGGAGAAACTGAAGGGAAAATGCCAAGTCTGCTGGGTTTTTTCTTTAATTTAAGGAGGAAAAAGACATTAAAAGAAAATCACATTTTCATCCAAGGTAAAATCGCATTTTCATCCAACGCGCCCAACTGTTCAGCTCAGACCTCTCTGGGAGTGATGTGAACCATCTCTTTTCAAATCCAAGCCAAAAAAGCTTGAGGAAGTCCAGGCCTGACAGAAGTGTTTGAACTGTCTTCATCCACTTCTAAAGCAGAACAAGCTCAAATTCCGCATCACACACAGCCTCTTGTTCAAGGAATCCTGGGGTTACCTCCAAGTCACCCCTCCATTTAAAGTTTTGTCTGAAAATTCATCCTGGGTTTCTCTGTTCTATTTGTGCTGCCAAGCAGGAGTTTCTCATACAGTGGCTACACCTCCCTTTAGATGACTGTTTCAAAAATACTGAATAATATATTGCTAATTAAGCTACATCCCATCCTTGGAGCTTAATTTTTTCACCTACAAATTAAGACATATTGTTAGCCCAAGGCACGGAGGCCTGCTGAACAGAGCTGGTGCTGTACAATCAAGAAATACCTTGGGCTGGATAGAAAAGCAAAAAGTTAATATGATTACTTAGATATGCCAAAGGTATCTGAGGGGAGTTTAAACCTTCTATTTATGAGCAATCACCTGGAAAGTCTTTGTAAATACTTCCAGCCCACTATTAGACTGTTAATTCCCCTGAGTGAGAATGAGGACACTGCTGGGAATTCAGTCTGTAAGGCAGGTATGTGATAAAGGAATAAAACAGTGACCTGGCTTCAGCTTTTGCCTCCAATTCTGGGAAGGCAACGTGGCCTCGCACCACATGATCGATCTGAAAAAGAGAAAAGCAACATTTTGAGGATGATAACATCTTGCAAATTCAATCCTGGAAAAGGGAAATGCTGTCTTATAGCTCTAAAAAAGACAAGAGAGCTTCTAAATTACTCATGAAGTGTTAAATCCTAGTCCTAGTGAAGCCAATGGCAAAACTCCCACTGAAATTCAGGATTTGGCATATAAACAGTAAGAAAAACAATCAACCTTGCACTAAACCCAGGCCAAATGCTAAGCATGCAGCTCCTCAGTCAGCAGAGTAAGGTGAAAGAATGACTTTTTTCCTGTCCAACACCCCCTACATGTTCTCTAGTCTCTCCCTTTCTGCATGGATATCCTCATTGGAATTCTACCAGAAGCATCTTCTTGGCCCAAATCCCTACATCATCTTTCTGCATCATGCTGTTATGATAAAACATGAGGTGTGTTGTCATCCTGATAGATGCTTCATGCATTCATTGCAGGAAACAAAATGTATACCCTGAGAAGCAATTATTGCTATAAAAGAAGATCAATATAAGCTCTGTCTTATGCTGAATTTATAAATCAGCTTGTCCTTTCACTCCAGAGTGGTTACCATTACTCACAAAACAAAGTATCAGGTGGAATAATATGGGCTCTTAAGACAATAATTCAGCAGGTTTTGTGGTCTCTTGGTAATATCCCATCAGAGGTGACAGTAAAAGCTAAGGAGGCAAAACTACAGCTACTCAAGAGCACTGAGTATATTTGGCAGTACTTATTGACAGCAAATCACATTGGTATTTAATCTTAACAGCACGAGTCTGGTCCTGAACCACATAATAAAGCATACACATGTGAACACAGCAAAGAAAATAATGCATGTCTGCTCTCCCTGAGATCAGCATCCAAGACAGAGGTCAAACCTGTGCATGCACCAGAAACATGGCTCAGGCCTGGATTCTGCAATCCCACAGAACCTCTTCAGAACACAGGGGCTGCTCATAAATTCAGAACTAAATCTATATTATAAATAAACATCATATATAGGTGTGTGCTATGAAAACACTGTTACACAGAACTCTTACAGGAGTTATGAAGTTTGCCCTTAATTCAAGCCACAGCCACATGAGGGATGCATCTAGAATCTCTTTTCTGTTATTTTTTATTTCACAGTTTGTAATGATGTCATGCCATCCTTTGTCTCCGTTGTGAAATATCTTCCTTCTTATAAATTTTGAAAATATAGTGTAAAACCCCAGTGAATATACTAAACAAGAATTTGCAGAACAAGGCACTTCTTAATTCTTCATTTGGACTCTATCTTAAAACAGTTTTCAAAATCCAACTGATTTCTTTTGCAGCTGTACCCCCCAAAAATTAGAACTTTTTTAAAGGGATCAGCTTTACTTTTAAGAAGCTTGATCAGACTATTCAAATTTTATGGAAATAATTCACCTTGGGGTGTTGATCGAGCAATGGAAAGAATTCCTAAACATGTCCCTTATTTTGGTTTGTTTTCAGAAAACCTTAGGTGTGAGAAAGCAGGAGCTTTGAAATGACAGAGATAATAAATGCAATGCACAGTGCACATGGCTCCCTTTGTGTCTTCTGTTCATACCACCTCAAGAAAACCACATGGGGTATTCCAAGAGTGTTTTAATGAGACACTTTCCCTAATACTCCTAACAGTACTTCAAGCTGACTTTTGCTATGGGTCCTAACAAGACCATTCATTTTTCCCAGTAATTTTTTTAATGATTCAGGAACGCCTTGTTCTCTGGTACAAGAAAGGAAAGGATTTTGAAAATCATCCTTTTCATGATGCCTTAACTCTAATTGTACGTTTTAAGTGTGGAACCAGTGTGAGCCAGCCAAGAAAAACTACTGACTGCCTGTATCCTGTCTGGAGCTTAGATAAGTGTATTTACCTGTTCAGAATCAAGCACACAGAAACTTCCCTCTCAAAAATGTTCTTGCAAAGCAAAACACAAGATTTGCTATTTTCCTTGCAAAATGGTAGTGCTATGAGCATACATTTATTATTTTATATGGACATTATTTAGTTTTATGTCTGGTTGTAGCAGTTGTTTGTAAAATGGGACACTTTTTGGTCCTAGACCAATCTCAATCTGAATAAATGTAAAGCACTCACATCCCACCTGCTGCAAAAGCAGTTTTTAGCCACAAGGCCAAGGATGGGCTGGAGGTGGGGTGGGAAGCCAGGCTGCAGGAGGAGGAGGAATGACTGTGCCACTGAAGCTGTGACACAGAGGAGTGTCAGGTTGGCACAGCCAAGGAGAGGGCACACAAGGGATCCCCAGTCACAGCTCAGCCTGGGGTGTATCCAGGCCTCCCCATCCAGGAGGATTTCTGCTTCTCATTCTGTGACTGCTCCATATGGAATGTCTAAATGCAGTGATGCCCCAATGCATTTCCTGGCCATGTACTCCCATCTTTGGGCTTTTAAAGAGATGGGTGGTGCTGAGTCAGGGAGCAATTACAGCTGCAGTTTGTGACAGACCAAACCCAGCTCCACTTGTGGCTTTCCAGGGACACCCACAGGCCCGGGGCTGGCTCCTGCAGCTCAGCCCTGAGGGCAGCCAGGGTTCCCACAGGCTGGGCAAGGTGACACAAGGAGACCCAGAAGCTCCAGGGTTAAGCAGTCACCAAGGTCTTGCTGACACTTTTGGACTCAAGCCTAAGTACTGCTGTGTACATGTAGCCTTTCTTTAAATTTGATATCAGTGTTTCAGTTCTGCCCTCCTGTTAATAAGAAACTTCATTTTTTAGCAAACCCTGCTTAACTTTAATTTTTATTGGTAAATTAAATTAATACTGTTAGATTCTTTGTATTCAGGGAAACAAGTGAGGTGATGGAATAATATGTTACTATAATACATATATATGCATATATATATATAATAGATATATAATACAATATGTATTATTTTCTTCACCTCAAAGTCTGTTTCAGCCTCCTGCTAAAGCAAAGAATGAAGCCTATTTGCCTGTAAGATAATTACAATAATCATCACCACCACCACAGAAGGAAGACATGCCCTGCATATAATCCCCTATCTCTACACAAATTAGCATTACATAACAGACATAACACTCATCTAATTGTTAATTGCCTTCAGCAGCCTGGTACATCCCATGATCTTATGGAGGTGTTTCAGGTCTGAATTGCCAGTGAAGGTATCCCAAAACACAGCAGTCTTGGAGCCTGTTTGTGTTTCCAAACACTCACCAGTTTTCCTGTAGCACTCTGGCCTCCCTCATTCAGCCACAATCCAGGTACCATGGCAGAGAAATATGGTCCCCAAACACCAGGCACAAAAATGGGGGTTTCACTGACCTGGAAAAGCAACAGAAAGCTCTAGTGAATCAAAGTGCTTGTCAAAATAGGAACTTCACAATTAAAGCTTGGCAGCTATCAGAGTCCAATACTGAGACAATTCCTGCTTCACCACTGGAATTACCAACAGAAGTGGAGGTGTACAGGTAAAAATTTACTCTAAAAAAAAAAGGAAAAATGTTTTTCTCTGTTTACATAATTTTTAGATGACAAAACACTGCCCACAACCCGCTCATCCCCACTGACAGAACAGCTGGGCCTGGCCAAACAGAAAGTAATGAATTTCAGGAATAGGAGCTGTATTTTACAGAGAGAGAGAAACTGCCTCATTTCTCCAGAAAAAGGCCTTATTTAGAGTGACCAGTGGGATATAACACTCTGCTCCATTGGCATGAGCAAACACAGGCACTGTAATTGGCCACAGGAGTTTCCAGAGCACCCACCCTGTACATTTGGAGATTCAGGATCAGGAGGGAACGCTGCTGACAGAGGACAGCGATGTCCCTGGAGATCTGCCATCACTCCCATGCTGGAGATGCCACACAACACTGCCAGGAGAGCCTCAGGTGGAGCCTGCAAACCTGGGCTGGGATCTGCCTGAGTAAACACCAGATTCTGCCCCTTGCTTAGGCTTAGCTTTACACAAACCACTCCTTCCTCCACACCTGTGAGGGCAGATCAGGCAGATATCTGAGCAGTGTCCCCCATGCTCCAGCACTTAACACAAATATCCCCAGCACAGCACAGCACAGCCTGGCCCCTGCACCCCCTGCTTTCGTGGTTAGACCACTCAGGATGTGGGAGACACTGGCTCATTTCCTTTCTCTCCTTCAGAAGAAGCAAATTACCAGTTTATAAGGGTGGAGGGCATCTTCCTTCCTCTTGCAAAGTGGTTTCACTTTCAGTAGACCAGACAGACTTTCTAGACTTTCCTTCTGGTTCAGCAGAACACTGTCCAGTCTGGCAAGTCAGGCCCAGCACACACCAGGGATGGTGGCACTTGGGTCCCAGTACTTGCTCCAAAGACTAATTGTGAGTTCCCCACTGGTTGGACGTGGAATTCTTGCAGTAGGGGCTGGAGGACACAGGCCATCCATGCCCTGCCAGGCTTCTCTTGGAAGCAGGATCCATGTTTTCTCTTCCAGCACCACATATATACACTCAAGTTAGACACAGCTGTGATTTCACTGGGAAAAGAGAACAGCAGTGCAGTCCTACACCATCCCATGATTTATGCTGCACTTCCCACTGATGATGGCTAAATCTGCAACTCTTGTTTTCTAGAAGGTGGGAACTACTAGCAGAGAAGAATACAAGAGAAGGAACTCCCTAACAAAATCACTCTGTGTGTTTCCAGTGCTAAAGAGCAAAAAGAGAGGTCTTAGTCAATGGGACAATGGGGTTTTTTGTATTTAGACCTCACTCCTCAATAGCAAAATTCTACACCCATTGAAGGATGCTTAAGGTTTACTGCTGAATTCAATAAAGCCTGGACTTCACATCAAAACAGTTTTGAAAATAATTAAAAATTCAGGCCCATTCCTGTTAAACTTGATGCACATTCTCTCTATATTTAAACAGGCTGAACTTTAAAGGCAGTTTTTACTAACCACTAGGGAATATGCTCCAAGATGCAGTTTACTGGCATTTGTGCATCACACATGTTTAGTAAATACAGCAGCAGGGAGGTTTCTGCACAAACAATAGTCTGCTCAAGCCATAAACTTACAGTACAGCTGATTCTTGTCAGGGAGTTAAGTAGGAAAACAAAACAACACAAATTTGTTTTTCAAAATACATCACCACAGTGTCAAGAAATGCTGATTTCTCTCAGGAACACATCTAACAAATTTGGGAATCCTTCTTGGTTCTCCCTTATCAGCTCTGATGCCCTGACTTACTCTCCCTACAGCTGTATGTGTACACATGTGTCTGTGTGTCTGTGCAAGAGTTTGGCTGACTAAACCCATTAAAGAGCAAGAATAGCTGCACTGAATTTACAAAGGCATTTATGACTCCAAGTGGACGAAGCTACGTCAAAAACATTGCAAAGACATTTGGTTTTGTTTTGTTTTCTCTTAAAACTACAAATTAATACAGCTTTGAGTTTTCATCACCTCGATGGGGCAAGCCTTCTTTTACGATTTCAATAACAAAATGAAGTGCAACAAAAAGCAAATCCTAAAACAAACTGATTTTTAGAGCAATTCCACTTCACTGACCTTACAGAGAACACAGCATGTGGTCAAAGTTACCAGTCAGTATCTGCTCTGAACTGGTGATGGAAGCATGGGGAGAACCCAAACATCCCAACTCACTCCCACTCTACAGCCATGGACACAGCACAGTGTCCCAGGAGGTGACAAGGAACATTTAGGGCAGAAAGGACCTGGGATTTTGAAGGCATATCTCAAAATATTTGTGATGCAGCAAACTTTGCAGGGTTCCGCAGTTTGCTGAAGGAAAAATCTGGTTATGGCAAAGGGATCAAGCTTAAAATCCAACTGCTGTGTCACCTGAAAGAAACAAGTAGCCAAAAGACATTAAAGGCATCAAGATGCTTTATGAAATCAGGGGAAAGTCTCAACATCAAGAAGGACAATAGAGTTTATAAAATAGAAAACAAAACCCACACCTTTTTTCTGTCACTAGTCTACAATTTACCAAATTGCCCTGTAAGTGTGGCAACACCAAAATGTTAAGATTCATTAAAAGACCAAATTCTCCCTGCAGCCAGTACTTCTGGCCCAGTGTTTTGGACACTCACAGGAATTTAGGACAGGATATTTCCATGCTGGCTCTTCTCACATTACACTGAGACCTTCCTATCCTCTTACTACCGAAGTACCATTTGTACACATTCCAGCAAACTTTCAACACATGAGCAGAGCACACGAGGGCACTGGGAATGGCCACCCTGATGAATAAAGCCAGAAGAGCACTTGGTTATCAGTTTTGTTGCTGTGGGAACTTTTAACTGGAATACAGAACACTGGCTGTCATGCTGGGCCTTCCTGATGATAGGACATAATCGGATTTCCCATTTCCCCCTTTCACTTAAGGAGTTTAATTCACATTTTGCAGACTGTGGGCTTTGATGTACATGGAAAGGAGGAAAATTGGGAATAACAAACTCCTCAAAGCAGACACACAGTCTCTGAGAAGCAACAGGGTGAGCATCCTTCTGTAGCTATATGCATCTGAAACAGCAAATGGTTTCCATTTCCCCTCCTTGAAATATTTGGACAGTGATGAAATCTTTCAAGCCACACAGCAGCTGGCATTTGTATTTTCATAATAAAAGGTCCTAATTCTGTTTGAGTATACATCCCACTCAATCCCACTAAAACACATGACTAGACAGAGGCATAAGGTTGGAGAAACAGTGCAAAGTTTGCTGCAGAACCCAGAAGAAAAGAAAAGCACAATTTGCCAGATTCAGGGTTATTTTGGTTACAATAACACCATGTCTCTTTTACAGCTTTCAATTGCCTTCAGACATTCTTATGGTGATATAGGAGGATCAATGTCATTATTTTTTTTTCCTTTAATGAGCTTAAGAAAATCCTTAATATTTTTAGTAGAAAAACAACATGTGTTTCAGATTTATGGGCAATTGATTTTTATTTTTAAAGCAAATAACATATGTCATCCTCCTCTGGAAGTTAAAATACGAATTCAAAGGGAGTCTAAGATTTTCTGCCTTCCATTTAACTGAAATTCCTCCTGTGACACACTCCCACTGTGAGAGACATAGTAAGAGCTATTATCTTTTATATAGAGTGAAACTGAAACACAGAGAGAGGATATCCTCTGATAGAGGTGAGAGTGATCTCTGCACAATTAATGCAGCAGGAATTTGAAGACAGAAGACGAGAGGAATATGAACCTGTTCAGACTTTGAGTCATAAGCTGCATCTATAAATATTTCAGCTGAACATGTTCACACAGGTACTGCTGCCCTCCTGGGTGATGATGCCAGCTCAGACAAGGATTACACCCAGACAGGCAATTCCACTTCACAGCTCCTCTGTGAGAGGAACACACGGGCATGGGGGAGAATCCTTTTGTGCAAGGAAATGTCACCTTCCCCTGCCTCCTCACCACACACATTCCTGCTTGCTCAGCCCCATTGTTTTGGATGAAACCAGCACTAAGCAGTTCCAAGATTCCTGCTCATTTGACAAGGAAAAAAATACAAGAGTTCCACACCTTCTGAAAGGGAGAAGAAGGGAAATAAAGTTCTCTCTGGGCGGGTTTAACCTCAGCGTGTGCTTTATAAAAGATCATACTAATATGTAAGATATGTAAACATTATAGAGCAATCAGAAACAAATGAAAGGATGAATTCAGTTTAACAATATTCAGCTGTGGTGCAACTGCCAGAAGGCACTTTTTGTTATGCATAGATCATTTGGATGAGTTACAGGCCAGACTTGAACCCTGGCGTGCGCTGGGAAAATCAGTGTCAAACTACCTAAGATCAGAAGGTATCAGCAGCACATCTGGCAGCCCACAGAAATGAAAAATGTTTTTAAAATATAAAAGGCTACACAGAACTAAGGTGAATTAAGAAAGGACCTGCTTAAATGGCATTAATATGAGATCTGTAATGTATTTAATTTAGATTAGTCCTTCCCTTTAAAACAAAGGCAGGCAAAAAAATTCATTTCTGTTATAAAAATCTACCTGGAAAAAAAGCAGGAGATGCTAATTCAGCTCATGTGAGTGAATCAGAGGAGTCAGTGCCTTTAACCCAAGTTCAGCTCTCAGGACTGTCCCTGGATGCAAGGACAGGACAGAACACAGACCTTCACAGACCTTCAAGCATCACCTGGGCACCCAGCCAGGCCATCCAGTGAGCAAGTGGCACTGTGAGATTTGTTTCACTTAGCTTTGTTTCCCTGGATCAGCCATGGTGATCAGGCACATCCTTGTGTTTCCTCCTCAGCTTTGTGTAAATGTTACAGCAGTCAGAGACAAGATAAAATAAAACACACCACACTGGAGAGAGCAGTTTTGTGGAAGTATGAATTTCAGCAGAATTTTCTTCCCTAGTTGACACCATCTGTTGCTGGTGTAGGATTACACAAACTCCTTCAATAAAACTGACAGAGAATTTGGTGAATTTGGCTATTACCTGAAAAGCAAATCTTTATATTAACATGGTATACTGCTATATCCATCTTCTGCCATTTTAATTTCTGCTTTTTAATACAGAGCTTGATATGCAACAGCATTCTGCTATTGCTATGAACTTCTCTATTTGATTGCAATATGCCATAGAGGCAGGAAATCATTTCTGTGGGACTATTCTTGACTTACACTCACTTCCATGAAAGCAAGTTTAATCCTTTATTCTACTTTTAGAGTACAGTCCCATTAGTCAAAACTTTTTAAGGTAATTATTTGCTAAGAAGAAGCTAGGTCAGAAAATTTGTTTGAATAGCACCTCACTTAGAAGCTTCTATAGCCAGAAATTCAGAATAACAGCTGCTTTTGTTAGGCTAAGACAGGTATGAAGAAAAGATCTAAGATATTATGGAGAGAGCAGAGAAAGAAACAAGGAAAAGCACCACATCAGTCACCAACTAATAAATGCTCTTTACAGTTCTGGACTTTGATCATTAACAAGTCAAATACTTTCATTAACTTTTCTGCTGACTTTTAACTCCCAAAGTTTCTGACTGACTGTGGATTGAGAATGCTGACAGTCATTCCATTCAGAGGCTTTACATTGATGCAGAAAATCCTGCATTAAGAAAACTGTATCATTTTGCTTCTGCTGACAGATGGGTCTTATAGAGCTACTCGACCCCAACTCTCTGACAAAGAATGAAAGAGATTCATAAGAAAAAAGGAAATAACTCAAAGGGAAACCCAAGAATGTTTCATTTCTAGGTTTCTGGTTCAAACTCAGGTCACAGTAATAGCTACTGAATGTGTGATTTAATAACAGCACTTGCTGATGGCATATAGATATATATACACATATATATACTGGGCAGAGCTGGGGCATGAAATTGTGTTTTCAGTGAACTGATGCCTACTCTCAAATTGCCATCCTGGCATTATTTCTCAAACACTAAATGGGTTTAAAACTAAGCTTCTCCATAACTCTAGAGACTATTTTCTAAGTTAAACCTATGGTGCACCAAGTCACCTCCTTAAAATATGTCTATTAGTAGCAGTAATTACATACTAAACACAAAACAGTATTCTAGCTTCAGCCTGATGTAAGACATATTTAAGAAAATAAGGCCTTGGAACACAAGAAATATACTTCAGGACACAAAGGAAATTAAAATTTATAAATATTCCAATTCCTACAGGTCACACACTGCCAGCAATTTATTTGCTTGTATTTTAAGCTCAGGTCCCCTGGCCATCATGGGTTTGCTATGCAGCTTGTGGTGGGCAAGTCACCAGCTCTGCTCCACGTGACAGGCTGGCATCCCCTGAGCCATCCTCGGTGACAGATTTACTCTGCCATGATATTAAAACCAGACCACAAAAATTTTTGCTCAGAGCTCACTTTATCCCGCTGGAAGGATGGAAGTCACACAAGTGACAACAACAGAGAGAGAACCAGGATTTTTCTGCCTGGGCTCACCCACCCACAGATGATTTTGGTAACCTGTTTACAGGCAGCTGAAGAATTCTGGTTTGGGGGACACAAAACACTTCCATGAATGCCTCACTGAATATGCACCTCATCACTTATTGCCAAGGCTATGCCACAGAGACCTGGAAAATTCAATCCCTGTATTAATTACCTCTCAGACAAAACTCTCAGTGCAACCTAAAACTAGGAGACAAAAATGAATTCTTAGGGACTTCTGTTACCTCTTAGTCCAAGTAGTAACCTGTGTGGGAAGGGCAGCAAAATGTGTGAATGCGAATGACACACATGCAGAACTATTTCCAATTTTCTGAATTCTCCATAAAACATTAACTGGTCTACAAACTAGAGGCCAAACCAGGTATGTGATTAATGTGCAATAAAGAAACCACACTCCCAGGGCAACTTGATTGCTTCATCTCTGAAAATATTTCAGGTGAGTTATACATTGGGACTATATACTGCACAACCCAGCTCTGTATCTTAAAAGAATCAATTTGAGTAAAACTTCACTGAGTTTATTAAACACTTGCACAGTTAGATATTTTTAAAGGCTAAATAAGGGAAGGTATTTGAAAAAAAAATTAAAACTTATGATTTTTAATAGAAGAATAGGTTGACTCATGATAATATTAGTTACTCAACTGATACTGAGTTTATACTTATTGGTATAAAGAGGAATTAATCTAGACCAGCAGAAGTAGTTTATATTTACTGGTATAAAGAGAAATTCATCTAGAGAAGGAAAAGACAAGGATGACACTGGCTGTTAAAAGGGTTAGAAGACATCAATTAAAATGTTGTTTAAAACTGACAACAACAACAAATAGTATTTACCAAAAAAAAAACCAAAAAACCACTCATTTTACTCCACTGTATTTTAAAAATGCAACAGATCAGGCAGGGAATAAAGAGGTCAGAGACTGCACTTGTATGAGCAGCTTTTCTGGAGATCTGCTATTAAAACCAGTTTGAAGCTGCTCTTCTGAGCAAAGCTTCTGACAGTGGATGCTCTGGGGCTGAACTAACTCACTGCTGTGACCCCCTGCACCTCCTGAGGCCCATTTCAGGCAGCAGCCAGGTCCAGCCTCTTCATCTGAGCTGGCTGTGGGTATTTTTTCCAATAGGCTGCATCAATTTTCAGCCCAAGCTATGTTTGGTATTAGAATGTCTTAGGGTAGAGCCACATGAGTAAATTATTATGGGCAAAAGTTGGAGGTCAGTTGCCCAGCAAAACCACCTCTACTCATCATGTCTCTGTGGTGTATGGTGTGACAGATCCCAGGGACCTGGCACATTCCACAGGAAACCAGGGCCAGGAGTGCTGCTGGGGAGCTGCTGACATGGTACAAATACACACTGTAGATTACTCAGTTCATTTCTTCATCTGCCCCTACTCTTATTTCACGATCGCACAAAAGGATTTTTTAAATCTTATTTTTGCTTTTTTTGCCTTTTTTTTTTTAATACCAGTCTTATGAAAGAAGCTGGCAATGATATCAGCTTTAAACATTAACCAGCCAAGCTGGACAACTGATATTGTTTTAAGTAGAATAACACTTTTCACATTATAAAATCTTGCCATTTTCCCAAGGGGAAAATAGAGAGCAAGACTGGCACCTACCTCTCCTACTGTAAACTTTTGACTTTCTCTCTTTGCACTCAAACCTCTAAATTCAAAAGCAGAATAGAAAAACAAGGGGGGAAAAGAGAACATTATACTGGAAGCAAAAAATACTCTTCATTTTGTTTGCCTTACTATTATCTAAGTAAAATGGTGAGATGTTAATAACAGAGAAGCTGAGAGGGCCATGTCTGAATGTGTTCCTCAAGTCCTGTTCCAGTTCTTTGCTGAATTTTACCTGCTGTCTGCAGAAGATGGGAGCTGTAATGGGATGTGAGCATTTGGACGTTGGCCACTTAAAGCACAAGCTAGAAGAGGAGCATGGCTTAATCATAGCTGTACCAGCAGCACCAATTAACCACCCTACCAGGCCACCTGTATTCACCTTGAGAGAAATAATTAGAGAGGGGAAATATAAAAATCAGTGCTGTGGAATAGACACAAAGTTCTCAACCTTCTACGAGATCTTCTGCCAGCAATCTCCTGAGCATGACTTTCCCCAGCCACTGTGAGCAGCAGACTCTCAGCTTTCACCCAGGAAGCATCAAAAAACTCTGAGCCATATCAGGGTCACAAACCTCACAGGTGATGGAAGAGAAGAGCAGCTTGGGGTCAGGGAGCTCTGCCCTCTTGGGAAGCTGGACTCCTGTCAGAAAGGGGCAAGTCCTGGATCAGTTTGGGATCCAACAAATGATTGTCTAAAAAATGTCATAACCTAAAAGGGCTCAGAGGCCTGGGTGTGCATGTTTTCTTTTTAGAGTAAAGGTGCTGTTTGCTTTGTAGAATGAAGGGTTTCACCAGGCACTGTCAGATGGTGAGAGACTGCATTCATGAATATGGAACAATTCCCAGAGAGGGGCTGGAGCAGGGATGTCAAACAAGTTGTGCATCAGCACCAGGAGAGCCCAGGAGGGTCTGGGGAGCAGTCATGGCTGGCAGATTATCAGGTCACTCAGAGTCACTGATGAGAGGGGTCTCCAGGAGAACAGACAATTCTAAGTACTGCCTCTGGAACTGTCCCTGGGTTTGCTGTCCCTGGACACAGAAAAAAACAATCCTGGTGTACTCCACAGAAAGTCTGTACTCCTGTGAAGTTTGTGCTCCTTGTGTGTGAGCTTAAGCTCCTGTTTATTCCAGGAAGCAAACCTGGAATTAAGCCTGGGATGACTTGAAAGTTTCAGCTCTGGAAGAAGTTAAATGGGATTGAATGCAGGGGTGATCATTCCTGGCTCAGTCAACATCCATAATTTCCTTCTGCCTAAATCAGAGATGCAAGAACTTCAAAAGTCTTGTCAGGGACCCTGACTGAATGCTCAGCTTTGCAGCAAACCCTTTAAATTAGATGAATTTTGACTGTTCCAAGCTTAAATGTTCACATCCACTTACTCCTGCTTTTTATCAGTATCCATTAACACTAAGCTTATTTATGTTTCAGCTTGGGAAAGTACACAATGCACACACAGTTGCCTATGATCCTTTTCTTTGTATTCCCAAAGGTCAAGGTTTCTTTCAGAAATTGGTAAAAAAAGACCTTTAATCTGCTAAATTGTTTTCGAAATCCAAAACAGAAAAAAAAGGCCCACATTTGTGAGGGATTCAGATTCTTTTTGCTAAGCACTTAAGCTCTAACAGTTCTTCATTGATTTATTTTATTGTTTTATTTAGTGAAATGTCTGGATACAGATATACACATTAACCTTTTTTTTTTGCTCATATTTACTGTGTCGCCTTCCTTGAAATGGGGACTACAAGTGCTTTGATAAATGGACTCAAAGGTTGTCTGGTTACCCTGTGGCTTCTACTTGTGTCCTTGCTGAAATGCTGTTCTGGACCCTTCTGCAGCAGTGCTGCTCTGTGACTCACTGCAGTTACTTCTGTGCCTCTCAAAACAATAGTTCACTGGGGATCCAGGGCCTCAAATGAGCTACAACCATTTATTCCACCCATTTATTTTTTACTTCTCCAGTGACAGATATTCACTGTCACAAATGCCAGTTTGTGTGAGGATTATAAATCTTCCAGCACAGCCATTTTAACTTTGCACTTGATAACACTACAATTTGCTGCTATGGAAAGTTAAATCCCTTAAAGCTCATAACAGTATGAACTAACTCTTCTCATGTTTAAAAAAATAAAATCATACCTCAAAAGCCATATAGTCCCTTCTAACCTGCTGTTAACAATGGGCAGTAACAGGTGTCTTAGGGAAGATCATAGAAATACAGGAAATACACAACAATTTACACAAAAATGTCCTCCCAGCCTCCAGTGAGATGAAGTTCAAGCAAATTTCTGTTCTTACCTTCAACCAACACAAAAAAACAAGTCTTCAGAAGTGACTGATACTGCAAACAACCCCCAGTTTTCATGAACAAAAGCTCCACTTGTGCAGTAGAAAATAAATTTACTACAATGGCAAGTTACAGACCAGTGCAAGTCTCTTACAAGAACATTGGAGTTTTTTTAAGTCTTAGAATTATTCCCTTAGTTCACAGCCCTTCAATCTTCAGTTCTGGTTCCTAAACAAACATGTCTCAGATATTACTTGCAGCAGAATCTTATTTTAGGAGACTGCTGAGACCTCATCCCAAACTGAAATGTTGGGAATTGTGCACATGGAACAGCTATGCCACAAATAGCAAAACAAACCTTACCCCTACAAGGCACTTGAGAAAAGCCCTCCAGAACTCCCAGCCAAGCTCTGAGGATTCCCAGGCAGACCCAGTCCTTGTCCTTGGGGCTGGATGCTCTTACCACACACCTTAAGGACTTTCTTATTTATTTATTTATTATACAGTTAATTTTAGAGATTTTCCTTCTTCCCCATTATCTAAATATTCCTTCTACATCAGTGAAGGCCACTACCAACAACTGTGCCTGCAGTTCAATAAATCCTCTGCAATACCCCTGCAATTGGAGGCAAATTCACATTATATGGGATATGCATTCACACACTATTTAAAACATATTTTTAAACATCTGAATAACTAAATGGGTAAATCCTGAGAATCTTACCCAGTGTTTATTCAGCCCTTACTTACTGAGACAAACTCTCAAGGACAGAGTAAACAGTGAGAGAGGAGCTCAGGCCTTCACCCACAGCTATAAACAATGAACTCGGCATAAACTGTGATTCCCAGCTGACACTGGCAGAAAAGCAGCAGCAAATGCTTCTCCCCACTTTGCTTCCAGAGGGATTACATGACAAGAGATTTACTTTCTCCCTAAAAGAACTTGCCCCATTCACAGCTGGAAGAGCAAGGAGGAACTTAGGTGAAGAATTACTGATTCATGGCATGATGGACACAGTTGGAAGTGGAGGGGGAAAGCCAGAATAAGAGCCCAAATGCCCAAAGACTGATGGATTTTACCTGAGGGGGGGAGCTGCTGCTGTTAAGAAGAATAAACAGCACTGCATCTATGCCCCCTTGACCATGGAGCCCTTGATACTCAGCACTCTCACATCACACATTGCCTTGGAAAAATGTTTGTCTGTTCAGCTTCGTGCTCACAGTGCAAGTGAGGGAACTAAGGAAAGGCAATAATCTGACAGAACCACAGAGCAAACCAACTCACTAAACAAAATACGTGATTTTGATGCCAACTTTCACAACCCTCACAAAGAAGGCTATTTTAAAAGAAACCAAATTTTAAATCCAAATTTTAAAACCAACAGAAAACTCTTAAGTTGTTTTTCATACAATTATTGTATTCCCTTGAAAATTCCATTTCATTGTTCCAGGGCCCAGGAACAATCTAAGAGATGACCAAGAATATCCCTTATCATATCTCATTTAATTCATATTTTACTTATTCTTTTACAGTTATTGTAAGAAAAAGAGCAGAAAATTGAGTCTTTTTTGTTCTCCCTGAGGTCTAGACACACAGAGCAAGCAGCCTTTTCAAGAAATCTATGCCTACTCACAAAAACAAGAGAGACAGGGCATCTGGAAAGGTAATTTATTATAGATCTGTATGTTTGTGATCTGAGAAAAATCCCCTATGCAGCTCTCCTTGGAGCAGAGCACTCCAGGAAGACACTTGGGGTTGCTCAAGACTTTGGGCTTCAGACCAATCCATCCTTCTGGTCTGGAGAGGAGTGATCAGATCTGGTTCTCCTGCAGCCTTGATGGGAGTGTTGCACCTGTCACATCTGACAGCATCACTTGGAAGAATACAGGAAAGGAAAACCAAAAATCTTCTGTTACAGTGAAAAGACTGCTGCTGCTGATGGACTTGTGTGAACAAAAATTAGAATACTGCTACTTAAACAACAAATCAAAAGTAAGTTGCTTTATCCTGTCCCCTACAATGGAGTGATGCTGTCATATGATCACCAGTGAAGGAAGACAAACATTTAACTTTCCCAGAATCACCTAATACAGAACACAACCTCCTTCCTACAACAGAAGAAGCAAAATCCCTCACATCCTATTAAAATATGCAGCTGTCACAGTTAAGAACTGAAGGTGCAAAGTGGATTGAGGGCTTGATCTAACAACAGGTAACCTTCAATCCCAACTGCTTTAAGCAGAGAGGCCCAAACCAGGCAGCCCAGTATTTCAGCAGCCAGACCAGCTAAATCTCTGCAGTGTCAACATAAGAATGTAAGAAGCTCAGTCTCTCTTGCTCATTCCTCCTAAGGCAAAACAGGGGAAAGGAGTGAAGAACAGGAGAGGAGCCCTACTGGCAGTCAGACCTGGAAAGCCCAATATAGACACTGCAGAAAGAATCATGGAATCATAGAATGGGTTGGAGAGGACTTTAAAGATCATCCAGTTCCACCCCCTGCCATGGGCAGGGACACCTTCCACTATCCCAGGTTGCTCCAGCCTGGCTTTGAACACTTCCAGGGATGGGGCAGCCACAGCTTTACTGGGCAAGTATTCTGAAGGCTCAGTACCCCAAATCCAACACTCTGACCTTCTGTGTCACACAGGGCAGCCTGCAGTGAACCACAGCATGGAAAGCACTGTGTGTGTTGGAATTTTCAGATTCCACTGATGTCACTGGCCTCTCGAGTATCAGCCTTCATGGTTCTCCAAGCAGAGCATTTTTCAAAGCCTTCTCTCTGTCCACATCTATTATTTGAGTCTTTGAACTCAACTGATCTGTTCACAAAAGGCAAGCAGAGTTGAATGTACAGTTTTGTGGGAATGTTACTGAGCATTATCTAGTTTATGTACAATAGAGATTAAATTGCTTTCAGATACATTCCCCTGCACAGGTTGATTACCAGCAAGGCACTGGGGTGCAAAACTTTGATGTCTCTGGACTGGCATATGCTAAATAGGAATGTCCCATTCTCCCCGTCACCAAGGCATACCTGAGCTTTGAATTATGCCAGGCCAGGAACAAAGGAATCTTGCTCATAACAAAAACTTTTAATAACTCGCTGAGAAAGCCTCCCTTTCATCTCTGCCAAGCTTTAGGAAAGGCTGGGAGGCAAGCAGAAATAAACATTGTACAGACGCACCACCGCTGGCTCTAAAGTAAACTCTCCAACTTCCTATTTACATTTCAAGATCTTAAGCTTTGTGGTTTACTAGTTCTGCAAGTAAGTGCTTTGGGTTTTGGAGGCTGCCTGCATATGATCTCCCACCACCACTGAAGTCTTCCTAGCTTTTATTAATATAATAGGGAGGTCAGAAAAGCAACAATCTTTTATATGCCCTGCTAGCAGAAATATTTTACTTCTTGCTTTTTAAAAACAAAACAAAGCAAGCAAAGCATACAAAGGCAAATTAATGCCAGCAAAGGGGATATTACAGTTGTGTTTGTTTCTTTTTGAAACCGAGGACGCTGGAACATGGAACAAGAGAGTTTCATTAAAAAGGGTGTGGAGGAGTTCTTTGAGGGACAAGTAAAAGAAGGTGGCAATTTTATGGATTTATAACCCTTCTGAGGCCATTGGCTGCAAAGGCACCTAAAGAGGCTCTGTGACCTTTTCTACATAAGCCTAAATCAGTGTACACCAAGGACGGGTAACCTGCAACAACAGTTGTGAAGTAAACGTGGTTTTCATTTCATGCAGCCTTCCCTAAATGTAAAACATCTTCATTAGCTGGGAAGTCAGCACTGTGACTGCTGCCAAATGCAATAGAGCAGGCAGCAGAACTGTGCCGAATGAGGACAGAGCGAGGGAGAGGCTCCTGTGACACTCGGTGCTTTCTCCAACTCCAAAGACTCTGTGGCTCATGTGCAGAACAGGCTTTACAGAGAACAGGAAGATTTTAAAAGCAAGACTTCAGGCGCTTATCAATTCCATAAAGCTCACACAAATCCTTCCCCAAACTTGCCCAGGCTGTCCCAGCCTCACTAGGTTTCCTTTTGGTTTGATTTTTCCCCTCCTGCATTCCTCCCCGTTCTCCCGCTCGCCTGACCCTCCCAAACGCAGCGCCTTTCCCCTGGTCAGGAGAAGGACAAATGTGCCTCTGCCGAAGGCTGGCTCGCAGCCAGCTGGCAGGGGCTGTGCCGCCGGGGCTGTGCCGCCGGGGCTGTGCCCTGTCCCCCCGCAGACCGCACGTTCCGAGCCGGGGATGCCCGGGACGGACGGAGCGTGCGGGGCTCCAGCGCTGCCGTCCCCAAAGCGCCACAGCAGCGCCAGCCTGCCCAGCCCTGAGCCTTCCTCGGAGCAGCTGGGGAGTCCCTGCGCAGCGATTACTCCTCCAAAGGCTGTGCTTTAACAACGTGGCATGTTCCGAAGAGGAGACTCTGCTATCAGAGCCAAAATACACGGAATCCACTTGCTGGTCTGGCTCCCACTGAGATTAGAGATCAGGCTCTGAGAACGCTTTGAGCCAGCGTGTCTCTGCTGTCTCCTCTCCAGGATGTACTGCGAAGGACACGTACTGTGCATGCTCTGGGGGTGGAAACGTGCTTAACACTCTATTTGTGTGAACAAAGCTGGCAGCTCGGGCGGATATTGTGGAGCAAAGAAGCTCTATTGTGTTTGCCAGTCATCACGAGAATCAAATGAACAAATTTAGAATAAGCAAATTGGGCTGGAGTTCCTTTAGCAGAAAACACTCAAAGGCTAGTCAGGCTTAGTGAGAGAGAGAGTATGGGATATTCTTCCTGAAATAATCCATAGTAAATATTTTGCTGTTCATGTAGTGTTCTGTCTTTTAGATCACATATTAAATCTGAAAAGGTATAAGATAAATTACTTCTGCCTCTCCAACTGAAAAAAATGACTAAATTATACAGTTCAAACCACATGAACATTATCACCCAGGGAAAAAAGAATTGTGCACTAAGCCAGGTGAGTCTGTTCCCAACGCCAAGAGTTACAGAAGTAATAAAAACAGATGCAAAAGAAGAGAAACTTATAGAGATTCCTTGACAGTCCCCAAAAAGGGGTGTTGAGTACAGAGAACTGATAAATAAGGAATGACTGAAGAAGAACACAGACCATATCACCAGATGAAGACAGAAAAAAAATATCAGAGACTCTGGAGAGAATAGAACACAAACCTTGTACATTTGGGACTCAAAATACCAGCAAATTCACACTCCCCCCATTAATAAGCTATAATTAGGCCAGGCCATGTTCCCATTGGAAGCTGCCCTGCCTACTTTCTTCAGATGGGAATCACAAAAGGTGTTGGAGCAAGAAGAACAAGTATTTTCACGAACAACAAATATTTACAACTTTGCCTTTTGCCTTTACCTTTAAAATATCCCATAAAACCCTAAGATACTGGCAGGAAGACAGGCTTTTAGGGAAATCAGCTACCTAATTCCCAGAAGTTAGGGCATGTCTGTTAGACCCACACAAAATACAAGTTAGGAATAACAGGCAAGCTCCTGTTTCAGTGCCTCAAACCTGCTGTGATTTTGCTGGGAAAAACTCCTCACACATTTTGTGTAGTCACCATGGCTACAGTGGGAAAGGCTCCTAAAAGTTCCAAAGCCGAGTGTGGGTGCTGGAGCTCAGAGCCCCTGCCTGCAAAGCACGATGGCAGTGGCAGCCCACCCAGGAAAGTCAGAGAATTCCCTTGGGCACAGAGACCAAACCTGCAGGGATGAATCCCAGCCCCAAAACAAGGGACAATCCTTCACAAATGACAGAGCAGCTTATTTGCCATTCCAAATGCAAATTCTACCCATGTCTTTTGCTAGGGCAAAGGTGGCAGCAGAGAATCATGTAAAATGCATAACTGTCCAAAAATATTCAGAAAACCATCTTTTCTTCCCTTTTTCCTCATGGATAATGGATGAGCCCTGAGGTGGCAGTGACTTTCAGCAATCAACAGCTCAGACCTGGGCTGGGGTCAATAACCTAATTAGAACATGCATTTTGCTGCTTTCATGAGCTATTCAACAGAAACACCAAATTCTTTGTGTGCATCTGATTACCCCAAACTGTCAGTGGTTAATTCCAAAAGCATATCCTCACTTAAAAATGGTAGTTCCACCACAAATTAAACTATTATAACCATGAGTAAAATTAGGTTCCACATTTGTACTTTCTAAAATATCAAAGGCATGATTAGCTAAGTCTTTTGTTTAATATCTCTAGAGTCCTGGAGGTAATGAAAACTGGGTCGAGGAGCAGTTTTTCTGAAAGTTTAAAGTAAATGCTGTGTTCAAGCATTATCTGCTCCTGTGACTCATGGAGAACTTGGTCCAGAGAATGGAACTGCTGTACCAACACACAGATACCAAGAGCAGTCCCTCTGCCCTGAGCAGAGGAGGAGGAAGGGGTGGAAAAGAAAGGCACTGCAGATGATTTTGAAGAGTTTCCTGTTACGGCCTATTGAAAGAAACCCAGCCGTACTTTCTCCCTGCTTTCTGTTTGCTGAATTTCTCCTGACAGTTGGCTCTTTCGTTTGCCAGAACCACAACAAAGGACGGCCTTGAGTTTCCACACAGGCCATTTTCTCCCTCTCTCGTCTCTGATCATCTCACAAAGGTATTATTGTTGCTGGCTCACTGGGGCTCAGTGCACCTGAGGCACATCAAAGGCACTTTTTAATGCCCGCCTGACCACACAGGTCTCTCTCCCACTGCATTAAATTAAACTCGATGATTAATCTCTGTAGCCCTCAGGGTCCCTTGGTGCACACGGAGAGAGAAAATATATATTTCTATCAAAACACAAGTATAATATACTTTCGTTTTATAGCCCTAATTAAAAAAAGGAACAGCTAATTTTGGCCAAATGCAGCTGCATATAGGTCTCATTAAAACACAAATACAACTGCTGTGTGTGCTCCATATTCACTTCATGCAGCCTGTGCAGGTAATAGATAAAAGAACAGAAAACTAAAATACTTTCATAGATTAGATCCAGAGAAGTTTAAAATCTACTTATTGTCTGCTGGCTAGAGATTGTTATACCCCTCCCTGTGCAGATGAGTGAAAGCAGGCAGTTAAGGAAATGATTATAAAATGCTGAGTAGGTAGATTTAAGTAAAAATCTACTTAAATCTAGCAAAAACTGCTCAAGCATCTATGCCTGAGTTTGAACTGAAGTGATTAAAAGCCTTAAAAGGTTCTGCCTTGTGCAGTCTGTGTTTGACTTTGGGGTTGCTTTGATGACAGAAGATGAACATGGATTTTATCACATCCCTTTTGCTACATTAGCATATTTAATGGAGCCACAACTCTCATGGCTGTGGAGAGTGCACACAAAACGTGTTAATATTGATGTGCTGTGCTCTAGTTTGGGAAGTCAAACAATCTACTGTTGTCAACTGGGTGTATGTTAGAACTTACCAATGTACAAATATCAAACATTAACAAATAACCACACACATCTCCCTCCTCCTCCAGGGCTGGTTGTGCTAAAGGAATGAGCCAGAGCCAGCTGGCCCACTGCCAGCTACCCAACATTGCCCTCAGACCTTTGGGGGAAGCTGCCTGAGAGCTCCTCAGCTCACTGCAGTCCAGTACTTTGTCTCTATTAACTCATTTTAACAATTTAAACTAACTCAGCTAAATGAAACAGGTTAGGAAGAGTTCACTCAAACAGCTTCTACTGAAAGGGCAGAAACCTCCATCAAAAAATCTGGAAATAATGAAAGCAGTGGCAGGGCTTGAAGGGTGATTTCTTCCCCCAGGGTGCCCCACCTGCCCTCTGACAGACAGACAAGTACCAGTGGAATTTTTCAAAGACAGAAAAAACCAAGAGTCATGGAGTTTGAAGCTTGAAACTTTTGTTTAGGAAGGAACCAAAACATATTGCAGTTGGTCTATGGGATTTAAGCTCAGTGCTCTGCTTCACAGTGGGATTATTCACATCTGTAAATTCAATCACGTGCTCAAATGCTTTGCTGAACGACAATCCATGTGACAAGATCACCATTTATTCATGCTCAAAATCACCATGGATTCATGCTGTTACTACAGAGACAACTTAACTTATTGTTAAGCCTGATGTTTTATTATCAGCCTCCTTTCTTACTCTTTCCCTGAGCTTTCTCCATGAAGCATGTCATTCCTCTCCTACACCTCTAGCACTCCCAGTGCCATTTGCTCCTTTTGGAAAAATCCAAGTTCTAATCATTCTAAATTTAAGACCAAAAATTAGTTTTAAATAAAAAATGTGGCAGAAAAAGGTACTTATCTAAATGGAATGCTCTCAGACTCATACATTTTAAAACAGTATAAATTTCAAAAGCAGACACTAAATTTTAATTGCAATCTCAGAGAAAGCTTTTGTATTAATTCACTGAGAAAAATTAGCGAAGTGAAAACTGCTTATTGGGGGGTTTTCTTTCTTTTTAGTCATGATATGTCTCATAATTCTGTACACCATGGCAATTTTCAGAGGGAGGGGGATTTATATTGATTAAGGGAAGAGGTGGGGGAGCAGGCTGTGACTGAAGATGGGCACTCCTTCTCCAAAGACACTCTTCTGTAACACATTAGTGATAGGCTTGTCACAGATAACTCAGGCTCAGGCTTTGGCTCAGATTTCAGGCTGCTCTTTAAGCCACTCTGGCATCGTGGTTTTTACTTTCCATGCCATTTTTCAGTATTGATTTCTACTACTATTAAAGTTCTTGCTTAATAGCAAATGCACGGTAATTTATAATTAATATCCAAAGGTAAAGATAGAGTTACCAGAAAAAAAATTCAAGGAAAAAAAGAACGGGGTGAGAAGGACAAAGGTCAATTTTTCCTTTCAAAAACATAAGTTAGTAAATTCTGCACAAATTAGGATGACACATACAACCTACCCCCATGTGGCATGAAGATGTTCCACAGATCATAGCGAGCCGGGATGTAATGGGCTGGTTCTCACATGGAAGGTTATGTCCTTTCACATCTGCTCCAATTACTCCTATTAAAGTAAAATTAAAAATCTCTGTTAAAGAAGAACAAGCCTGCACCAAACAGATCTTTTCTGCACTCAAATAATTGCTGAGTATCTCACACCACTGCCACAAATTAAGAAAGCCTACTTAGCCAATAAAGGAAATAATTTTATCCATCAGATTAAAGTATTTATTCCAGATATAAGGACCAAGATGATTTCTTCTAAATGCATATCTATCACCACGATTTTTAGGTGTTATTTTACCTAGAAAGTGTTATTTTACCTGACATTTATTCTCTTAGGTAGCTCCCTGACATGCAGAATAGAAGTGCCCTGCTGTACTGGCAGGCTGCAGATGTGTTTATTTGTTCACAGTTTATCTTGAGCATCCTGGATGTGTTTTGTCAGGGGATGAGTTGGAGAAAGGGGTAACTTGGCAGGAGGCTGGAAGGCTGCCAGCTTTGTTGTCTTCACTGCTACTGCTGTTCTGTCCATGTCAGAGCCATCTAAAGGCAGATTTTTCCTCCCCTTGGAGGAACTGAGCTTGGCTCTGCGTGCAGGACAGCACAGGATGGAGCACAAAGTCAGCACCACTCAGCCTGCAGCAGAAAATACACCCAGGAGATGCCAGGGAGGAGCCAGACAGACCCACAGCTGAGCCTCAGAACACATCCCATCCTGCTAGATTCACTCCAGGGGAGGCTACAGAGGGAATCTGCCCCCTCCTCCTCCTCCTCTCCCAGGCTGCATCCTGGCACCACATTGTGCTGCACTCAGCAAAATGCAGCAGCCAACAAGTAACATTTTTACATTGCACTTTTTTTCTTTTTTTTTTCTTCTTAAACATTGCTTTTCAGCTGGCAAACTGGTCACTAGACTGTGAATTTGCATCTGCAAAGTTCAATTTGGAGACCAGGATGTCAATACTGATAAAAAAAAATCCCCTTCATCTCCCTGTAGAAGGATCAGGAAAACATTTGCTGGACATTGGGAAAGATGCCAAGTGTTAGGGCTGGTTCATGTCCTACATTTCATTAACACCCTCTTGTTTAGATCACCACTGCAAAGCTCTGTTATCAAATCAGTCTGCTGGGGTTTGTCTTTACTGGGATCACCATGGTTATCCTGGTATTACCGTGGTTGGAAGTCATCTAAATAATCAGAAAATTAAGGGCTAAAATTTCAAAGTCTTAAAAAAATCCATCCTCATGTCCCTTTAACTAAACTGACTTGTAACTATGAAGTGGCACAGCTGTCATAAAGAGAGTTAGGAACAACAGAAAAAGCTAAAAGTAAGGCTTCTACTTCATGCTTTATTTTTTCACTGCTCCAACATAATGAATGCATATTAGGAATTTTGGATAGGGTTGTCTACAAGGCAAATTCTCTTACTAAGCAAGACTGTATTAGAATTTCTTGAGTTAAAAATACTGTTCACACTTGAGAGGGAAGAAATCTATTAAACTAAATAGTCAGCATATGCTGCAAATGTATTTTCATAAACAATATAAAACTGAAAAGATCTTTTTAATTGCTAAGAAAATATTCATTCTGCAAAACAGGAAGTAAGGCCCTTTTTGGAATTTTAGTCAGTGACTTCACCAGTGTTTAGAATTGTAAGAGTCTTCCTATTTGTAATTAATTACAGTCAGACAGCAAACAAGTCTGGAATATTGGCTAAAAGTTATAGAATTGCTGTTATAAGTCACTTTCACCTTTAGCTTAGGTGGAATTTTTCACAGTCTGAGGCAGACTCAAAAGCAGAGGCTGAGAACAAGAAGCCTGTGCACCACACAGAATAGAGGAGAGATTTTTAGGAAGGCAAGCAGTGCTTAGCAATGTGTACTTCTGGATCTCTTCCACCGTGACACAGTATTTTAGACACTGCACCATGAATCATCTACTTTTGTTGAAACAATGCTGATGTCTTTTGAAAAGGTGCAATGTCAGTAAAAAACAGTATTTTTATGAGGCCAGTCCCACAGTCCTGGCCTCCCATCCTCACAGTTTTATCTGTACACTCTCTGAAATTAGTACAGTAGGTCAAAATGCAAGATGTGACTTCTTGGCTTTTACATCCTCACTTTTCCATGAGAGGTATCAGATGGACTGAATTCAGGAGTCACCCATGACCTCCTCAAGCATACACACTAAACAATTCTTTACTTTATTGTACTCAAAACTTTGAAGCCTTCATAAACTTCAGGAACCTGCTCAGCCAAACCACACTTCACATCCAGCCAAAAGCAGATCTGAGCTGCATCAGAAGTTATTAACACTGAAAACAAGATGTGCACCACATCATTCTGGCTTAGCCTGCAGGATATTTTCCTTACATATATCTGCACTCTTCAACTCTCCTTTTGTTCTTGCTGTCACTTTTGCTATGCAAATCTTTTCATTTTTGCTGTCCTTTCTACTAAGTTTCCACACCATTTCCAATGAATTTATTACCCTTCCCAGATTCAAGACTTATGAGTTCCACTGTAAATGCTCCTCTTGTCCCAGACTGCACTGAGCTATGTGTGATTATCATGCAGGTTCTCTCACTATCTCCCTGACTCTTCCCTCTGTAATGCGCCCCCCCTCTCTAACAACAACCTGTGTGTTGGTTTTCTCCTCCTGGCAATCATTTCAGGAGTCTGCTGGTGTTTGTGGGGCCATCTGGGAAAACATATTCAGATTAGCAGACTGTCTCTATCCACCGCAGCCCTTTCCTGAGGGATGCCAGTAGCTGAGTGTTTCTAATGTCAGAGTTTCTTTACAGAGGTCTGTATCAAGGAACAGACAGTTGCTCTCTATTCTTTTAAAAATTCAACTGATAGATTTGAGCACATGAAAAAATGGACAAACTTTCTGTGCTCTGGATCCATAATGATGCCAATTAAACAAGGCCCTTCCACTGCCACTTTCACATGCTCTGTGACAACCCAGTTTTGCAGCAAGTTCATTCTTTCGGGTCAGATTATTACTACCTTGTTTCCCAAGAACACAGAATTGCCAAGGCACACAGTTTTAAACACGTTTTTATGCAATTAGGATAATGACAGATATTTTTAAGTCAGTCACAACACACCTACAAATATGACACTGAAGCTCAGTCTTCCTTTTTGCAGACAGATTTATATCTAATCCTTTCCAGGTAGCAAGAAAAGCAATCTTCATGATTACTTAACCTCACCAAAAGCAAAGTAAAGGGATTTAAACCCTATAAAAGTTCCAGGCCACAGTTTCTAGAAGGACAAATGAGATTTAAAACAGCACAAAACATTTGAAACAAAACTGGTAGTTTAGCACCTAATCATATTTCAGTTAGATCTAGAAAAAAATCCTCTGATGAGCAATAGATTTCCATTAAAGAGTACTGTTTCAATAACACTGAAACTTCCTGAGGTAAGACTGTTTTCTAAACCAGCAAACTAAAGAAACCCTCAATTTCCTGCTGAAAAAGTTACACTGAATCTCTTTCTTATTGACTCTATTTGGATAAGGCCAAACAGCGTAATAAGAAAATGAACTTGTTTGGTCTCATCATATGTATTTCAGAAAAAATTATCCAGGGCTGAACATCAGAATATTGTGCTAGAAAAGAAAAAAAAGTCAAAGCATCAGACCTTAAAGCTTTGCACCATGAACCACTTCTAAAGCCAATAGTTAGGATGAACAAGCCTCAAACTATGAGGCTTCTCCCTCAGAATGGTTGGTTTGGGGTTTTTTTTCCCCCTTGGCTATCCCCAAAGTTTTGAGCAACAGAAGATGCAAACTCTCAGCATGTTGGCATTCCAACACTATGGTGTTTCAGTCAAAAGTGGAATTAGCAGAAGTTAACAAACATTTGCAAATCCAGCTGAAAAGACATATCACAGTGATATATCCCCTTTCTAGAAACAGATTTGCAGTACTAGTAGTTATTGTGATGATTTGGGGTTTTTTTTAAGAATAGCATCAGAGCAAATGGCTGAATAAAAACAGTCTGTGACAAAAATAGCTTTCTGTAATTAATTCAACAATTCCTGACTCCAAGAACAGTAAATCCATGAGCGAGTACCTAGTCCTCCAGCATGTGCATCAATGAGAGATGCTGCCACTGCAATCCCTTCAGGGAGACCGAGATCTTTTGCAGCTTCTGGTGTCAGACCTTTCCCAACAGCCTCTCCAGGAGACAAGACGTGGTTTCCTGGGCAGACACAAGACAAACCAAACACCTGTCAATTTACTAAACAGAAAAACAAATGTGTGTGTTATTGCAAGAGTTCCCTTCCTCCCCCTCCAGTTAAGGCTCATATCTATAAAACAAAGAAGTGCATCAAAGACCTCTGTGTGATGAAGTATTTTCTATCTTTCATTATCTGTCTGCAGATTAAACACAACTGAGCCAGGTCAGGCTGTCCCATGGCAATTGAGAAGTTCAAAAGCATTCAATATCCTACCTAGCCACAGAGAAAGATTGCACCACAAGCAATTAAATTCTGCTTGGCATCTCTCCAGCAGATATGAAATGCAGAAATCCCAGGTTCTTGTGGAAGGTGCTGCCTGCAGGCATTCTCTGGGCATGGAAGGAGAATTCAGCTCAGTCTGTGCTCACAAATGAACACTGCACCTGTTGCACAAGGAATGCACAAGGAACTGGCCAAATTTTTTTTTTACATTTCCATCCTTTCCAGCAGTTCTACTAGGAATAAGGTGGCTATAGCAACAGAAACTCTGAAACAGAAACTGGCTTAAACAGCAAATTCCTCCAGTTGCAGCTGTATTTCTTCACAGACTTAAATAATACCTTTCTGAGCCTTCTCTGGCCTGTGCAGTATGAAGAACACAAGAACAAACCCTGCCCTCCCTGCCCTGTCACAGGGAGCCCAGGGGCAGTTCCTGCCATCACACACACCCAATTTTGTCTGAGCTTAGAAGAACAAATCTAGATTCTTTCAAGTACCAGAATTTAGGGACACTCCCAAGAGCCTTCTCTTAGCCTCCCACAGCTGGAGCAGTGAGACTGAGCTCCTGGGACTGCACACACTTCCATATTTATCCAAAGGTTTGGGGGTGAGAGGCAGAAAGCTCAGATGCAAGGGCTTTTAGTACCTACCTGGAGTATTTACTAAATTCAACAAATCTGGGCAGAGTTGGAAAAACTCCTCTTTAAAACACAACACAACTATTTTCATAGTCAATTTTATTCAGAATTTACCTGAAGCATGTTCTGGTCTGTTGAAAGAACATAAAACATCCTCCACAGTAGACATTAATTAAGAGGAATAGCATGTCAGAAAATATCAGGAATACACTAATTCCCATAAGCATAAACTTCTACAAATGCAGTAATACAACCGTACTGTTTGATGAAAAAGTTATGACATTAAATCCACAGGTCTTCAATATTAGCTATCAATTAGATCTTTGCTGTAAATTATGTTGGTTCTTCACTTTTAGAAGCTACATTCTCCTTCTGCCCACCTCCTGATGGATGCAGTGTATGGAGCATTTTGGGACCAGCACACACAACTTCACAGCTGCTCATTTCTCCAAGAGTTTCTGTTCTATTGACAGCCACACATCACTGGCCCTGAAATTCCAGGCTGAACCTCACACTGGAAATTTAAAACAAGTCTGTGTAGCCAAAACTGTTGCACTTGACATCGGGTTTATATTCAATATTAGGAGCAGTAAGCAAACCTCATCATTAAGCTTTATACAGAAGGACATGAGGACATTAAGTCACCTCCTCACAGGAAAAAAGCATCTGTATTTTATTTTTTCTGCATTTTACTAGTTACTTACTGTAAAGTCAAAATATTGTCCTGGCTTTTCCAAGAGATGTATCTTTTGCATTTTCCCCCAATAAGCTGGAGTGCAGGATGCTCCTCTTTAAGAGATTTTTGTATTAACATTTCAGGTTTTTTAAGACACTGGAGAAAAATACCAAAGCTGTCTGCTTCTCCTGACATTCAAAGACCCTGCAGGTGGAAGGAAGTTCAAAAGAGTTCATGCAGCTAAACCTACATCTTTTTCTTCAGAATCAATTGCCTGACCTGAAAGCACAACCATGGTGTATATACAGCATGAGATGAAATTAATCTGAAATAAAACCTCTTTCCAGGCATGCCATTCCATGGCTGGCTAGTTTATGTCAGTCATACCAGTCAAACACTTCAGTGTGTAATTATTATGTAGTTACACTCCATTTTAGAGATCAGGGCTACTATCAGACAAAATCTTTTCCTAGCAGCTTCTCAATTACTGTATTTGTAGTTAATAAGCACTAAGGGAACAATTTCAGAGATGAAGATAATCCTCTCCTCTGCAGCAGCTCAAGAAAATGACCCAATAATTCCTTTGGTGCTGGTTATTTATCAGAATGACCAGCAGCACTGCCATTCCCATGGACATAAAGTGTGTGTGAGGGTAGGCAGGGATGGGCTGCTTGTCATTTGGAGAGGCAGCATAATCAACTTGTATTTGAAATAAAATAATTAACAGTAGCCAGCTCCATACGTTTTAGAAATCAAAGTACGCCTGAACAAATATTCCTTGACTGAAAGCACTTCCCAACAGCTGGGAAGGGAGAGCAGTCAGAAGTCACCCGTGGCAGGGATTGCAAAGGGGAGTTCCTGGGTCAGCCAGCAGCCAGGGAGTGCAGGACAGAAACAGAGCACAGGGAGAGGATTCTCACTCTGCCCCTCTCCTTCACCCTCCCAGCTCTGCAGACCGAGGAAAGCTCTGCCAGACCCATAGGAAAGGTTCCCAAGGAGCTTTGAGAAAAAGAAGGAGCAGGCTCTGCATGGGCATCCAGTTCTGTCATCAGGAATTTGCCTCCCTCCCTACACAAGTGTGAGTCAGAGTGGAATGAACAGAGCCTTCACTCAACCACGTGGGCACAGACCTGGGAAGGGAATTATCATTCTCATAGCTCAACCTTCACCAAAAAACTAGAAAACTCAGCTAAGCATCAGCATGCTTAGAATCTGTAAGTGTAAAGCTATTAAATGATAAAATAAGAAAACACAAAAATAAGAAAACCACAAAAACTCCAATAAGGAGACACAATTAAAAGTGAAATTTTTGACACAGATTGTATTCCAGTACCAGACTGGGAGGGAGCAGATTCTTACTTGAGCAAAACACAGCAGCTTTAGAAACCCAGGGGCAGCTACTGTGAACATAGAGGTGTTCTACAGCTACACACCAGGCATTCAGCAGCAGGTGCTGGCACCCTTAAATCCAACCTGTCAGGGGGAAAGAAGCTGTTGGAGGGGAGGCAGGGAAGGAGGGAGGGAGGCAGGGAGAGCTGCCTGCACACAGGAGCGCAGTGAGAGCAGGACAAGCGCTGCATAAAGGAGGCACTGAAAGGCCTGAGACTCCTCAAGGCTCCTGCCAAAGTAAATGTATCGAGCCTTTTGTTTACAGTAGTCTCCTGTGCAAGTCATTTACCTTTGCTATAATGACTTCCAAAATTAGACCTAACCAAACAAACCCATAATGGCTGAAGCTGGAGGACTTTCTGTTTCACATTGGTGCAGCTGTTTCACTGAAGCAGTGCCTTAATCCACAACCTTTCATTTGGGACGAGACAGGCTATTTCCAGCTACTTTTTCCCCTATAAAGCAGCGAGTTTACAAAAGGAAAAAGCTGTCTGAATCTCTTCCTTCTCTTTTATCCTTCTTCGAAGACTGATGTTAGAGTTTGCTGTGATCAAGCTTTGTTTAAAGCATTTTCATACTACCAAAGCCCCTCTACCTTTTCAGGTGCTTCCCACAGGAACCAAGTATTTAGCAGACACAACAAACGAGGCAGATTATGCATCTTCAGTCAGCTTTAGTGATCCAAATTCACTGCATTGGCTCACTAATATTTAACAGAACGAGGTACTTCAGGATGTAGCCCCTTTTCAAACAACAAAGCTGAGAGCAGCAGGGGCCCAGCTGACTCCAGCACAGCTTTCCATCTATCTCGCAGAATGGGGCTGCACTTCGTGGATTTGGCTGTATAAGTGCATAAAAATATGAAAGGAAGAAAATTCAAATATTTCCCTTCACTGAGACCCAAACAAACGTGAATTTGGATATAACAACCCCTTGTCGAAATCCCAGCAGCCTCAGAAAGAAACAAAACCCATGGGAACAGCCCGTCCCCATTTCACAGCTCCACCCAAACTGAACAATTAAACTGCTTTCTGATTTAAAGGACAACACAGAAAACAGATATCCTGTTAAATAAGTGATAGAGAACATGCACTGAAGAAGTTATCTCATTAAACAAAACAGTGCTGAGTAGGCATCAAAGGAAACAGGACCTTAGTAAAAAAACAGCACTGTCCACCCAAATGTAATAAGAAATGTAAAAAGGGGTTTCCCCCCCTTCATGCTCATTACAAAGCATGCAGATAATCTCCACTTTTTGTGTTTCATATTAATTCCCACAATGCCAAAATCTGGGATATGCAAGGAATCTCAATAAATAATAGGCATTGTCCGAACCCTATCTCACACACAATACATTATCAAACATCTCTCTCAATTACAGACAATACTCACATTTAACTGAGATGTGTATGGCTGATTTTTCTACAGTTTTTACCCCAGCTGAACAGCCAAAATAGCACTAAGATCAGAAGGAAACAGAATAATGATACTGACTGTAAAATTATAATACTATTTTTTTCTTAAGACTGAATGCACGGTGGTTAAAAGATGTTAAGAACAGTGAGATTTGGGGCTTTTTTAACCTCCAAATAACCTCTATAAAACTTCCTGGTCGGCAATTAAAGACTTCTGAATTTTCATTGAGGAAAACCAAAACAAATTGTGATATTATATACCAGCTTACTTAAAAGTGAGGAAAACAGTTAAACAAAATCACTTTGGCTTCCTTTGGTTCCAAATTCATCTCTGTCTACACGAGCTGCCACAGTAGCTTGAGGCAAATCTAATTTGGGGCTTTTCCATCCCACTCTCCCAGAGAGCCTTTGGCTGAACTACATCTTGACTACCTAATGTGTAAATACTTCAGGCAGATGTATTGGGCTGCTAAACACTGGCAAAATCAAATCAGGCAGATCCTGGTTCATTAAGCTGAGCAGCAAATTGGTCAGCAGACCAGAGGTGCCTACTTCAACACTGCTTGGCCTTTTTGGCCCAAGGAATGAGAGCTACTCCATGTGTAAATCACCTTTCCTGGTGAAAGGTCAAAAGGAAAAAGAAATTCTGCATCATTGGATCAACAGGCACTGAGTTTTCTTGAAGCTGTGCAGAATGAATGTGTCCTGCCATGTGTTGTTCACTGCTCACTGCTGAACTGCATCTGGGTATAAAACACAGATATCTGATGTCTTACTAAAGGTACAGAATGCAATAATTTGATGTCTTACTAAGTAATTAGAAGGAATGCATTTGCATCCAAATTCAGCTACCTGAGCTCAAGTTTTTGCTTGCAAGCAAAAATTTCACTAGGCTGGTAATTCACATTTCTGTCTGTCTTTACAGCACAATATTCCTCAGAGTGTCTCTAGATACAAAAATCAGTGCAGATGGCAGGACTATTGCTCTACATTCAGAGTTGCTCTGCTCTGGTACAGTACATTGCTAAGGCTGTAAAGGCAATTTAGCTTGTAATTATAATGGATTATTACTTAACAGATTTTTTTTCTACTGGATGTTTTTTAACAACTTACATGATAACAACTCCTCTTAGAATAAATAATTACCCCTTTTGCCGAACTGAAATAAATGCCAGAACAAAAATAATCTCATCAGTTACTGAAAGGTCACTTTTAAATCTTTCAGCCAAGCTTATTCCCCACCACATTCACACAGCATCCAGTTTTAATACCCATACTGAGAAGATACTGATGTATTGTAAATGAAAAAAAGTTCAGAAATTAGTCAGGAAAACAATTAAAGGATTGAGAAGTATGACAGTTCACCCAAGAGTTTTGGGGGCAACCTCAGTGTTTTCCTTGATCATAGGAAATTTGAGTTTGTGCAGGTCAAGCGTGTCCCTACGGTCTGCCAGGCAGGAGTAGGAAGTTAAATCAGATGAAAAATCAAGTGTGTTCTTTAATTAATTCATTAATTTGGAGACATGACAGCAACTAACAATCAACAACCTTTCAGTCTGAAGTGGGCTCTCCATCACAGGAAATTATAAAATCAAGATTGGTTCTAAGATACACTTTAAACTACTTGAATATTAATTTTAAGGAGTCCAGCAGCCTCTGACTTGGAAGAAGTCAGCAAATTGTTTGAAATAGTCCTTCTAATTTTGTGAATCCTGACTCGTAAAGCAGACAGCACTGCTTTAAAAGTTGTCTTGGCAGGAGGCTGAAGCCAAAAAAAAAGAAGATGAATAACAAATCAAGACCAGGGAGATGAAGAGTCAGGTAAAAAGAAGGAATGACCCAGAATTATTCCTAGAAATGTCTCTTTTTTCTTTTTTTTTTTNGAAGGAAGATAATATCTCAGAAATTTAAATATTCAACAATTACAAGAGGCCCAAGTCTACTCAAAGCTTCTATGAAATTTAAAACCAGAAATTCCATGAAAAAGCTCCTAGTTTTCATACTAGAAAGCTCCCAAGTCCCCAGTGTTGCCAGAGTAGAGCAAATATGATTCCCCAGGCAAGCAGGGTCTGAGACCAGAACTCTGTGAGTGGAATATTTCTTTTTTAAAAGACCTAAACTTTTACAAGAGTTTTCTAAGCTATGAGGGATGGAGGGACATCACAGAGTACTCCTCACTTCTTAGAGCAGAGAGGAGAAGTGGAAAGGAACCACCTGCCAGCAGGACTCAAGCTGATGATAAGCAGGGTGAATGATGGTTCCTTTCTTGGTGGAAGAGGAATGGAAAATGTCACCCAGGAAAGATCCTGGAGAAACCTGAGCCACCTGAGCTCAGCTCAGCCTGTTCAAGAACAGTTACTGGAAAGAGGAAGAGTATCTCAGACTAGACAGCAAGGAGAAGGCTTAGAGGTGGAGGGGGCTGATTTTATCCATGAGTTTCTCAATATCTGATGAGAGGGAGGGAGTAAAGATCAGGGAGAAAGACCCTTCTCAGCAGCCCCCAGTGACACTACAAGTGTGACAAGCCCAAACTGAAATACAGGGAATTACATTTAAACCAAATAAAAAAGTTTTTATTGGGGAGAAGTGGTCAGGACACTGGAGCAGGTTGCCCAGGCAGATTTTGGAATCTCCATCTTTGGAAATAGTTAAAACTCAACAGGACACAGCCCTGAAGAACCTTCTGTAGGTGATCCTGCTCTGATGATTTCAAGACAGCCCTTCTAACCCCAATGATTCATGTGATTCAGTGATCTCAAGATGGAAGAAGTATAAAATAAAACAGAAATCACAGGAGTGTGGAGTTTCTCTGAGGAAAAGCCCAACTTCTTCCTTCTGAATCATCTATTATGAAATAATGCCTCGAGCTCTCAGGAAGGAGACACCCGAAAACCTCTTTGCACTGTGCCAGCTTCAGCTCCTTTGCAGTTGCTACAGCTCTTGGACAGACTGAAATGACAGGAAGCCAGAAAAATGTTAGCATATTTGGAACACTATTCACTTGTAAATTCCATGGATTTTGACAGCATGTAAGTGTAAATATCCTCTGATTCATCCTTTTAATTTTGTTTGAAATTGCAGTGTGGTGTAATTTATTGGGGATAGCAAAAGACCAGGGAAAGACAGATAAAGGCATCCCATACCAGAGAATCCCTTTACTTATTATTCTCTATCATTTGCAAAGTTCAGTGTTTAAAGCTTGTTGCTGCAATCCAGTTTATGAAGAACTGGCAGCTACAAACTGACCTGAAAAAAAAATAAAAATCATCATCTCTTTTTCTCAGCCTTCAAGGAAATCCCTCATATGCTTCAGAGCATCTGGCATCAAAGGCCTTGGAAGAGACAGGGAAAACTGGCAGAACAAATGGATTGACCCTTCCCTCCACAGCTACTGTAGCACTGAGTTCATATTGACCATATTCTCCCTCCCTGCACTGAATCTCCCTGAATCTCACTGAATCATTTTCAGCCCAAAACTAAATAAATTAAGAGAACATTCAAGTATGAGAGCTAACTACTGACAAAACAGAGAACCTGAGCAGACTCTATTTAAAATAAAGTGTAAAAAGGGAGATATTCAATGCCATTATTAGCTTTGTCTATGGAAGGATTCAGTGGCACATGCAGGAATGTAACTATTGATTTAAAACCAAGTTTTCTGTACTATCAAGTTATTAATAAGTACTTCAAATGAAAGAGCATTAGAAAAGAACATCCAGTTTTCCAATTATACAGCTCCATCTTTTCAGGATGTTCAAAAACGGAATATACAAGTGCCCAGGCCCATAAAAACCAAAAGGCCTGGAATTAAGGAGAGAGTCAAAAATGGGGTTGCAAAACATTGGGGCTGTACATTAAAGCACAGGCAGAGTGTTGGAACAGGGAGGGTGATGAACTGGTAAACTGATGGAGGGGAATAAAGGTCACTAACCAGAAATGCACTTTAGAGTCAAGCCAAACCCTTCTTAATTGAAAACATAGTGCCAAAATGAAAACAAAAACAACAACAAAACAAAACAAAAAAACCCCAAACAAACAAGGAACCAGCCAAACAAAAAACAAACAAAACAAAAAACCAAACAAACAAACCAACAAACAAGCCAGAAATCCTACTGGAGGAAGAAAGGGGCAATTTGTGGAAAATGGAAAGCATTCTTCTTGAAGATGGTTAAGAAGGATGAATGGGAAAAAGACCCAAAATGGGATTTAAGTAAAGAGATGTATCAGGAGCACAGGCTGTTCCTAATGCAATCATCACCTCCAAAATCAAAAATGAACAAGTCTTCCAGTTGTACACTAAAACAAATTAAGCAAAACTAGAGCTACTTCATTAATATCAGTTTGCTGCTCCAGCACAGATGAAAGGTGACAAATTGCCCTTTACAAAAACTACAAAACCTATAAGATCAGTATCCTGCAGTACCCACAATGCTTTCTTACACAAAGCCATCATCTTCAACCCAAAAAAGACCTGGTATGAAATATTACCATTCAATAAAAAAATCATTATTTGGTCCCTTAAGTAGGCCCTGAAGTAGAAGGCTGTGGTGAAAATTTATCAGGCATTTTTCCCCAAATGGAATGTACGCTCCAGTACCCTAGGAGCTCTATAGTACATGAAATTTTAACGGAATTGTTAATGTCTTTCTAGGTTTTCTAATACCACAAAGAGATACTCATCATGTGCTTTTACCACAGCAGATAAATGCTAATGCCTCTAGTACACAACACTTTTCACAGTGGTTTGAATACGAGTCATCTTCCACTCTCTTGGTGAGCAAATTAATGGGATCAATAAATTTTTCAGTATCTCCAGATGAAGACTCTTTACCTTCACAAGCCTGATCAGTAAATTCATGATGTACAGAAGGGACCACAAACAACTTGTTATGTGGATTCCCTGAAAGGTTGGTCTGCTCTGAGAAACAGAAAATGTCAAAGGCCTGGGAGTTCTCAGATGTGAACCCACACCCTGATATGGGAAAGGTTTGTGGAAGATCCTAAAGGTCAGATGTGAGGATCTCCCTTATCAACAAGGTCGTGTGTTAAGTTAAACTGAAACCAAGAGGAGTTTACTCCCTGGAACCACAGCACTCTGATTACAGTAAATGTATTTTTAAAGGGCAAGAAGTTTTAAAAGTGATGCTTTAAAGCGTATTTACCAGAAGAAAGAAATATGTACATTAAAGAAGTTGTTCTCAGGTAATTTCCATAAGTATTTCCAGTGGCATGAAAGTTAAAGCTACTTCCAAATGAAAAAGAAAATCTGTTTGTAGCTTTTCATCTTTGATTCCCTCTGACTGGAAACAATAATGATTTCAGTAGAGATTGAAAAAAAAAAAAAAAAAAAGGCAACAAAACAAACATAGCTTTTCTGCATATTTTAAACTAGTAGTATTTACTTTTGTTACAGTCAGAAAATTTTGCTAATTTTATCTTGTGACATTTTGGACATTTTGCTTTGATAAACAAAAGCCTTGTTATCTTTTAGGAGAGATACATGAGAAAAAGGCCATTATGTCTCTTTACAAGGGGAACGTGCAGGCACTAAAATACATCCTTGCCTTTGAGCTAAACAAACCTTGAGCAGACAGACACGGGCTTAGAGTAGCTTGAGAACAGAAGAGGAAATTCCACCAGAATTACTTCAGCCCTGTCAGGTTTTTGGTTTTGTTTTCATTTCAGGAGGAGGTTTGAGCATGTCCAACCTCCCTTCAACCTCCTCCTGCCTGGGTTATCTGACAAGTTCGAGCTCCTTTATCTGCAGGGCAGCTCAGTGCCCTGCTTCCCATCCTTCTCTGTCAGCGTGGCAGGCTCTGATGCTCCTCTGGAAGCACAGCCTGTCCAGGGAGGGCCTTCCCTGGGATAATGGGATGCACTTCCAGCAGCTGAGGCTGCTCCCCTGTGGGCAGCACTGCTGTGAACACAGCCTGAGCTGAGCTGGTGCAAGGGGTGACCTGGGCTGGCTTTGGGCTCCTGGCAGGGATGGTGCCTCCCCAGCCTTGCTGACACCACGGGATGTAAGGGAAGGAATCTCCCACTACCCAGGACCACTCCAGCTGCAGTTTGCTCAGTGCCTGAGTATCACCTTCCTGGTGGGTGGGTCTACACTGTCCTGATTAATCTGAGGAAAGCTGAGCTGATTCCGAGTGCTCCTCTCAAGTCCAACACC
Organism: Dicaeum eximium; assembly: GCA_013396995.1. NCBI lineage: Eukaryota > Metazoa > Chordata > Aves > Passeriformes > Dicaeidae > Dicaeum > Dicaeum eximium. The sequence goes on from VWZP01009377.1 coordinate 481,231, forward strand.
ACTGAACACATTAAAACAAGCAAAGCCCTCAGCTCTCATTAGAACACCGTTCCCATTCCCATTACCCCACATTCAGGGACACTGGTAAGATTTCAGGGTGGCAGAAATCAAAGCACTTCCCTGGGACACACCACCATGGAGCAGGTCCTGGGCAGGGTGAAGTGCTTTGTTTTGAATCCTTCTGAAGCTACACCCTTCCAAGAGACTCCAAGAAGCACAGGGCAGGAGAGAAACTCAAAGGAATGGAGTGGTGGCTGTCTGGGTTCCACGCTGGTGCAGAGAGCTCCTCACTCCCTCTGCACAGACACAGGAATGAAGGACACTCTCCTGCTTTTTGTGATGTTATCACACTGCTAAACATAACAAAAGCAACACTTTCCTTTTTAGAAAAGGCAGGGTTAGACAAATGGTCAGGGAAATAAGCTCATATTCTCCCTAGGGCTGGGTTTCAGCATTATTATGCAAATAGAAATTGCCTTATGCTGTGGATTCACCTGAGGGAATCGGCCCCAGAATCTGAAAACCAAAGATTTCTCAAGGTGAGCCCAAGCTGCAAGTTCTGGCCTCAGGTTTGGTGCAGTTTTGGATGTCAGACTGTGCTGCTCCAACTCCAGCCAAGACCCTCTCAGAGATTCTATGTTTCATTTCTCAAAAAAATCTCACAGTTTTCCATGGAACTAGACACTTCCACCAGTAACTCACAAGAAACACTTTTGCCTTGCAAGAAACATATCAACAGAAGATAACTTACTGATTTATTTTGTAAATGTTGTGTTTTAACAAACATGGAAGCCTGATACTGGGAATTGATGATTTCTCTCTTAATGAATGTTGAGCCATATATAGGCCAGGGTTATGAGGCTCCCATCACAACAAAAGGCCCCTTTTATTAATGGCTACCTTATCATTTAAAACATGCATGTTGTTACTTAAAATGGCAAATTGCTTTGCACTGTCCTTGAAGTGCATTGCATAAATATTGTATTCCAGCCTTAGCTTACACTTCATAAATAATTTATTTTTAAAATACCCTTCCATGAGACCACGAGCTGGAAAGATGTTCAACTTTCTGGTAAAAACATGTATTTATTGCAAGTCTTATTTTAACTTGTTGAAGATTTGCTAAAAGCCACATGTGACAGATGTTGTAAGAACTGTATTCAACCCAAAACCTCAGGAAGCTGAAAGCCCCATTCTCCTGGTAGGTTTTGTACCTCTGCATAAGCAGTTTTCTTTGCAGGGGAAAAGCTGAAATCTATTCAAGGAAGCTTTCAAGTACTATTATCTGATAACCCAAAAATGACTGATAGCAGATTATGTGATGATCAGAAAAGTTTATAGACTTCATTACATTTCTTTTCACTACAATCCTTCCTCCACCATTTCCATTTCATGTTGCTGCATTTAAACTGCTGTACAAACTTGTTCAAAGTGCTTGACATAAAAAAAAAAAATCAAAGGAAATTTCAGATAATTAACTTTGATGAATGAGCATATTTTAATTCATGTCTGGTAATATTCTTGTTAATGACATGTCTGCTTAGGACATCCATTAAAAGTCCATTAACTTAACAGGGAAAGTCTAATAAAGTTATCCTGGAAATTTTCTGGTATATTAACGTTATGGACTTTTAATGAATATCTGCTGTAGGAACTGCTATTAGCAAGGCTACTATTCTAATTAAACTTGGGCTCTGAGAGTGAAAAAAAATGTATAAAGATAACAACAAGCAGAAGTAGCACTTTTTTTGAAAATTACTATAAGGGAGATGGGTACAGGTCACAAACCATGCTATCAGTAACAGCTATAAATTACTATATTGTAGCTTTTTTTGTAGCCTGCCATCCAATATACCCATATCAAGTGTGTCCTTCATGTCATCAGCTGCTGGGGCTCCTTTTTACTCCTCTATTGTTGAGACTGAGCAGTACAGAAAGGCCTTCCAGGCTAGGAGATAAAAAATTTAAACACAGTTTCTCACAACAATGCAAAGTGAAAAATGCACTTAGGAAATCTGTTCCCTATGGGTATCTCAGCAACCCATTTGAAGCTGCTGACATTCACAATAATACAGCAAAATATCTTTAATATGTATATATCTTTTATTCACAGAATCAGAGAATGGGTTGGGAGGGAGGGACCTTAAAGCTCATCTCATTCCAACCCCTTGCCATGAGCAGGGACACCTTCCACTAGACCAGGGTGCTCCAAGCCCCATCTCTCTTGATATATTTGTATTTTTTATATATATACACATAAAGCTTTTTATTTTTATTAAAATATATGCATATTTATTAATATGAATATATATGTATATTAAAACCAAACCCTGATATACCTATTTTTTCATACTTATCCTTCACCAAATCTTCCAAACCAATCATTTTCCAGAAACTGTCATCCCAACCTCTATCTGATGTGTATGTCCACTTGCACACTACTGTACAGAGAGACCTAGAAAAGAGACAATACAGGCACAGAGTCAGGCAAATGAACATGTTTAGTTTTAAACTTGTGACTAGAAACAAGTTCCTGCAAAAGGATCTCTTCTCCACTGGTCAAAAACCCCAGCAGAATGCTCACATTAAAAAAAAAAAAAAAAACAAAACTGGTTACTGTTTGGAGTGTACATCTTGAGGACCTTAAAAGGACCTTGTGTTTAAGATTCTTCTCTGCTGAAACAACTCCTGGTCTGGCCACTTCAGTGCATAAATCAGTGAAATAACAGGCTGTGCATGTGCCTGGGGGAGAGCAGGGCAGGAGCACTCAGCTCTGGAGCAGGCAGCTCAGAGTGCTGCTCTTCCAGGCTAAAAGGCTGCTCTGCACAGTTTGTCCTCAGGAAAACTTTGTGTTACTTCTCTCACAACTGAATTACAGTTTCCAGGAGCTCTGGATGATGAGGACAGATGCACAAGTCTGATTCCTGAGAAGCTGATGTTAAACTCTGCTGTTTCAGGACAGCACCAAAGGGCACAGGCAGGAGCAGAAGGACACAGAGGACAGGAACCCTCACAGCAAAGGGGTGTGTTCTGTCCTAACACACAGAATGAACAATATCTTCCTAAAGTATCAACAATATTCCTGATGATTTAGTATTACACAGGCTGTTTTCTGTCTGAACATTAAGAATCATCTCAAGAGATCAGTATTAAACTGTGCTTGAAAAGTCAGTCAACTAAAAGGTATTAAAAATGCTAAATAGCACTGAAAAGTGCAGCTCTGTGTAGTCCTGGGAATACCACAGTACCAGCAAGTGCAAGACAGCTCAGATGCATCTCAGGGAAATACATCATCATAACTGTTCTCAAAGGTGGATTGTCTTTGATGTTTTACAAGACAGCTTATTTGTGACTCATGTTTGGCCAAGGTGAGCTTATACAGACATACTCTCTTTATTAGGATGGTACAATTTGGACATGTATCTTCAAAGCAAACTCAGTTTTACTGAAGCATTTGACTTCTTCTTGCAGTTTTGCATAAGTAAAAACTAAATAAAATTTCTTCAAAATTATTTTTTGCAGTAAAAGGAACTCTTCCCTTTAATCCAAGAAAACTACCCAGGGCCTGAAATATGAATCACAGAATGGGCTGGGCTGGAAGGGACCTTAAAGCTCATCTTTGGTGCAAACCCCTGCCATGGGCAGGGACACCTTCCACTAGCCCAGCTTGCTCCAAGCCCCATCCAACCTGGCCTTGAGCAGAAAAAGAGAAGCTATTTTTATTTCCTATCTACAAATCAAAGTTAAAGCTTATAGCCACTGATACTGCAGACAGAGAAAAGCCAAATAAGAACAGGAAGAGTCTTTCCACACAGCTGGAAAACTATCTGGGACTTATATTTCATGTTTTGGGGGGGTTACAACAAGAAGCAACATGCTCTGATGTGACACTGAGCAGGGATGGGATGTTACATGGACTCTCTAAACCCCCACTTTCTCATCTGTGACAGAAATGTGTATTTTAAATGCCTTATGTTTCCTTCCATCCTCTTTTACTGGAGTAACCATGTTTTTACAACCAGAGGACAAGTGATGGTCATTCAAATCCCACTGGTTGTAAAGGTCTGTTGGTTGCTCTTTGCTGCAAGAGAATAATCAACATTACATATTTGGGGGAAAAAAAGACATTATTTAACTATTTATATCCCTATAAATAAATGCAGTCAATAAATGCAGAGATTATTTCAGGACTATTCTTAAAACATTTCTGACACCCCCACCCCCTTTTTTTTTCTTCTTAATAGTTTAAGAATAGACCACACAATCACAACTCAGTGTCTGGTTTGAAAACAGAAAAAGCACATGACCTGTAACTACAGCAATGACAATGTTGATATAAGGAATTCCAATTTCCAAGGATTTAAAAGCCAGACACAAAAATCTAATTAGGACCTTTGACAAAAACTGGGTGAATAAATAAATTCTGGGCTGAAGAAAATACTGGGAAAAAATAAACATTTTCCCCAAATTGGTTCAAACCTCTCATTAAAAGGAAAAATAAAGACAGGGTATTTGAAATAAAAATCACTTCATCACTTTAGGAAAAATTTAGACATAAAGACTGAAAAACAATGCATCAAGTTTTCCCAAATATGGGAAATACCAAATCATAACAAATTATCATCAAAACCGAACATGTCTTTTTCTAATTAGATTGAAGCTCTGAACTAACACCACACCCTGAAAAAGGCTCCAAAGAACATGTTTGAAACAGGGGCCTGCTGTCCCACACAGCTCCCTCTGTGGAACCACACCACACACACAGACCCATGGAATCACTGGGGATGGGGAGAGATCCCCCCCTGCCAATGCACAGAATTCCAGCAGATCCCAGCCCTCTGGCAGGACATGGCTGCACTGAACACATCCTGTAGATGTATAAAAGCAAAGTGCTCACAGAATAAGGATAAACAGAGGAGTTCTGCTTGGATTTTTAACACAGTGTGGAAAACGAAGTGGGAAAGACAACTCTTCCCAAATGAATTGACTGGCAGATCTCTAAGTGGAAGGTTCTGGTATGAAAACCAATCTCAGATCTGAGCTAAAACACTAACACATTATGTTGGCAAGTTTTTTTCATGGCTACAGCAAGAAACTCAGAATGCTTGTTTTAAACACAGTCTGAGCCTTTACACTTCTCTGGGATTCAATCTCCTTTTTCCACTCTTGCTGCCACCCAAAAAAGCAGGTGTTTAATGGAACAATATGGCTTCAAACAAACCCCTAATATCAAAGAGAAAGTGTCACACTGCAGAAAGGCATTCTGCTCTCTTGGTTAGTAGTTCAAAGGAAAGGATTTCTTTGTGATGGCCATGATGGATTAACATCACCACAGGCTTCAAAAGCACCTGGATGGGCTGAAGTCAAACCCCTGCCCCTCACCTGATGAGGTGCTGTCTGAATGTCCTGGAGAGCTCTATGCACAGGCAGGGAGAACAACTCATTCAGGGCTTGTCACTGCTCAAGCCAATGGTATAGATGTATATTATATACATTAACTTTAGAGGAAATCACTCAGAAATTCTCCTCCAGAGAATCACCCTGAAAAGGGGATAGCACAACTCCTAACTTGGGAAAACTCTCTCCAGAAAGACACAATGGGAAAGAATCACCTGAGGAACCAAATCAACTTACAAAGAAAGCCTCAACTATGAGAAAATTTTATATTTAACAGAAGTCCTAAGTTTGATGAGATGAAGGGCAGACATTAAACAGAAACAGTGCTGATATCTGCTGTGGTATATTCTATTTTTCCTATTTGGCAGCATTGCCTCAATTATTTGGTCATAAACACCAGACTTGTGCTGGCTGAAGCTGGATGAACCAGATGGGTTGAAGCAAATGCTACTCTTACTTTGCTCCCAGGATCAGCTGGGTTCAAAGAGGCAGAGAAGAGGCAATCCCAGAGGGAACAGTCCTCTCCTGACTGCCTGATCCACCTCAGGATTTGAGGAGCCATACATGGAACCCCTCAGTAGCACGAGCCATATGTAGCCAGTCTGAAATACCATGAGTTTGGAGACTCTTTTCCTCAAGCATATTCCCAGCAAAATGAAATGAAAGATTTCCTTTCTCTGTTCAGAACAAAAAGTTTTGCTTAGAATATTCCTACTGAGAAAAAACCCCAACCGTCGTGCACGGAAAATTTTTATTTGATTTAAACCAGATTTTCAACAGGAAAATGATTATGTTTAGAGTTTCCTACAAGTTTCTTGCCGAGGACTGACTGGATGTGCTGAAGTCCTCCATGACCAGAATCTCAGCAGTATTAAAAACACAGAGAGTCTGTGAACACACAGTTTTAATTCCCAAAATGCTCTCTGGAAGCAACTAACTTGCAAAAGGATCCAGGGCAACTGGACTTGTGATCACTCAGGTGATCAAAATTTGTTTCTGTGTCACTCTTCCCACATTATCTACCCATTCTGAGTATTTTCTCTCACTCTGTTGTACTTCTTGGAGAGAAGGAAATCAGATACATTCATGGAAAATGGGAATTACTGCATGCTCTAAGTTACTGGTATAAAAATGTATCTAAAAGATCAAAATCACAAAAAAACTTCTCCACAACTACTTAGGAGTCACCAGAGCTTCACGCTTTGGTCCATTCTTTGTTGCCATATCTCCCATACTCCAAAAGGGATAAAGCCAGCAGGGACATGATTCCCAAATCTGCAGAGATCCTGCCCTGCCTGGGACAACACCTGCTATGAAAATAATCCTGGGGGCTACTCCTTAACTGCAGGTGCCTTGTGGAAGTCGTTCCTATTTTGAGTACAGGTTGATAGGTAAGTCCTATCAACTAAAAGTTACTAAAAGAAACAGTTTTTTCCTGAAAAGTAACCCCATAAGGCATTTCTACATGACCTTCCATTCCAGAAGGCTGGTACAAGATTAGTTAGCCTGGAAAATGAGTCAGGCACCAGGCTGAAAGGCACAGAACCCCTGGCTGGGGCACCCTGAGGTGAATGGCAGCTTTGTTCTCAAAAGATCTGCTCCATTCATCCCAACTGCTCAGAAATGAACCTAAACTCATGAACTTAATTAATTTTGTAGGCATCATTAACAGCACAGCAGTTCAATCACTGGATTACTGAACTAAAGCCAGCTGCACCTGCTGAGGGCTGTGCCAAAGCTAAATCCTACAGAAGCAAGGATAGGGTGCAGTTAGATCCCAAAAGGAATAGAGTGCAGGATAAAGTAACTCTCTGTGGTCTGTTGGGCAGATTTATTTAAAGCTACAAAGAATCAAAAGCTAAGAAAGTTTTATGAGGTTGTGAATGCAAGAAGGAGACCTGAAACAATGGAGTGTGACTGTCACAACATCAAATGATTTTTCTTTTGTTCTACAAAGTTTAAATTTAAAACAGATTTTTAATTCAAATTGTAAACCAGGGCGTAGATTCTGCTAAAATGAACATCTCCACATATTGACATCTGGGCCAGGCTGCCAATGCCCTCCTAAATTATGCACCCCATAGTGTCAAGGCTTTTCACAAAAGCAAGCAATTTACAGCTCTAACACAGTCACAGATCTGACTGTGGTTTGTGCAAAAATGTTCCAGGCAAAAAAATTGAATACCCAGCACACATACACCCAGCATCCAAGAACAGAACTGGGCACGGGTGCTGCAAGAGCCTAAAATACAGTGGAGGTTATCACAGAGCAATAGGAAACCTGTAATTATTCCCTGCTCTGTTATGGTAATGCCATATCCATTAATGCACAGCCTTTGAACAGAACCAGACTGTTGGATCCACATCCACCACTGGCATTTAGGAAAAACGTCTCTGCCTGCTTGGTGTATTTGGCTGCTTGGGGGAAACAGGGAAAATGTGTCCTAAGGGAATACTTCTCAAGAGAGAGGAGAAGAAAAGTGACAAGGTATGAAGTGTACAAGATGCTGCCCCTGTTGAGTGTTTGCCAAAAGGAGTCAGGGCAGGGGGCTGGGCTCAGGGTGGTGTGGAGGAGCTGCCCCTCAGTCCCTCAGTCCCTCAGTCCCTCTCTGGGGCAGGTGGGCTGCAGGGCTCAGGGTGAGAGACCCTGGCTGTGCCCTGACTGCACTCCCCTCCTTTCACCTCCTCAACAGCTCTTTAATTGCAGGTACACACAGCAAAACCTGTCAGGGGCTGCTCCAGCCACCCAGCCTTGCAAACCCCAAGTTCCTAACGTTTATAACACATTACTTTTTATGATTATTGCCTTTGACCCAAAGCCTATGAAATTCCTGCCTGCCCAAACCCATTGTCTTAGCGAGCTGTGCAATTTGACTCTTGCCTGAAAAGGGTTTTCTTCTTCCAACAAAACATTAAACAGGCCAAACAAAGAAGACAGGTGGGGAAGCCTGTTTGGGACAAGTAGCAGACACATTCCCAGTTGTACTCATGGCCTCGACTTTCAGTCTTTGCATGTCTGAGGATTTAAACTTCTTCAATAAAGGTAGCAAGGAAATTACTGTAATCAGTGTTAGCTATTCTACCAGCTTCAGTCTTCCTATGCTCTGGCAACACTTCTATTTATCATAAATAATTAAAAGTAGTCTGGCTGCCAGACTAGATTTTAGATTTTTTCAAGGAAGTTAAATACCACAGCAAAAGCAAAGCTTTCTCCCCACTTTGAAATCTTCACTAAAGCTGCAGAGAAAAAAAATATTAATACAAATAAGAATGATCCAGCATCATGATGAAAGGCTAATATTTGTTCACACTAAGGCTGGTGGCAAATTTGTCATATTTTATAGGTGAAATAGGATTAAACTCCAGATCTCAAACCTTAAAAGTCAATGTTCAAAAAATTACTTGGATGTTTTCTTTTTCCTCACCATGACGAAAATTGAGCGTCAGAAAATAGCTCTTCAGATTCCAACAAAAAGGATTCAGAAGAAAAGATTTTTCTTTCCAGCAAGTGTGCAAGTTTGGTAGAAGACACCAATCCACAAAACCACCAACCAAAAAGACACTGAACAGCTCAGGACCCACAAGCTGCATACTTGAAGGTAATGCAAATACTGATACTTGGCTATATAATACCTTTCCAAACCCTTACAAGTTTTTTGGGGTTTTTTGTTGCTGCAAAAAAGTTATGTTGAAGTACTACATATGGTGTGAAGATTTCACAGCTTTTCCTTCAAAGCTGTGGTTCAAACATTGGTTTCATGATATACTATTCCCATTTTTTCCTGACCACTGCTGACTCAGGGAACTCGCAGGGTCCTTCCACACTCCTTCCCAACCCACAAGACTAAATTTGGGGTTAAAAATCTGTGAACTTGTATTCAGCAGCTCTGTTGGCCTCACATCTGGAAAGTCAGAATTCTCACTGGACTGGTGGCACAGCTTTTTATTTAAAAATATAAACCAGGTCTCCCTTTCCCTGCCATAAATCTCGCTGCCAAGGCAGAGCCCATGAAAGAGCAACGCTCTCTTTTAGGTGAGAGAGAGGCCCTTAGGGAATGGCAGCTACACCAGAGCCCTTGGGGAACTGGATCCATCAACTCTCTCACCAACAGGGTGGGCATTACACCAGGACTTCCAAAACCATCCAGACAGGGCTTTTAGGTCTTCTGTTGGGACACAGGGTGTAGGAGTCATGACTCTCCTGAGCTCACACCACCCTGTGTATGTGTGGAAGCCTCTCAGCAACAAGCACTGTGCAGGAAACTGTCTTTGAATCAGCAAATCAAAAATCTAAAACTGTTTTTGTAAAGGGGAAAAAGTATTAATTAATTCAAACCTCACTCTAATATTTGGTGTTCATGCTGTAACACTTAAGAGATTTTTAGCTGGCTTTTTAAATCACAGGATTTTCTAAGCAAGTACTTAAAGGGACAGATTTTATTGTATGAAAAATACAATTCACATTTGCAATTTTCTACACCCACATCTATAATTAATCTCCTCTGAACACAGCCACTCCCTGACGAGATTCCATGTTATATTTAAACTCTGGGTGCCACTTTGAAAGGAAAAAAATAAGAACAATAGGATCATTTTCAAAGCCTACATAGCAGCACAAGGTTTCAAAGCAATGAAGTGCTTTAAACTCTGCCATCAACCTTCTGACCACCCAACCAGAGCGAAGACTGACCTCCAATTACCACCACAGAAAGCACAGAAGTCTCTTGAAAAATGCAGAGTGTAGATGTTTCCTGTGTTCCAAATGAGGTATGAGACTGATGTTAAATTACATAGATAAATCTCAGATTTACTGAGAGGTTGTTGGGAAAGCCCCTTTTGTGACACTCAGACTCTAAGGATTAATCTGCCTAAAGAAAATTCTGTGGATGAGGCACCTTAAAATTTAAAATTTGCACATCTTGTTAGAGATGTGGAAATGTGCATTTGATACATAAGTACTGCAAGGAAACTGGTTTGTTTTATTTTTTCACAAATACACAAACACACACATCTGTAATGTGTACACATGCAGATATTTACTTTGGATTGGAACAATGTGCCTGTTTGTGTTTGCTGTAATCTATTTAAACCTGTCCTTTAAAAATACAAATAAATGCATTAAACACTGCAAATGTCACAAAAAGTCATCCAACAGAAGGTGAATCACACTGACCACGATGAGATGATGTTTCTTCTACGATTTGTAACAGAGTCCAATTCTTTTCAGAAGTGTGTTTCTGTTTAGAAACATGCTATCAGAAGCTGGGCAGACTGAAGAGTCTTGAATTCAGTTTTCCTAGAAGTTATGTCACCAAACCTGTAGGGAACCACCCATCTGCAGTGCAGCTTATCAAGTCAGATTAATCTCTTGTGTGCATCTAATAATTTCAGTGGATGTCCTTAGCTAAACACATCGAGTTGGATCAGAAAGTACAAAATAAGACCATTTTATCCACCCACATATGCCTCACCATGTCATGAGGCAAGGGCAAGCCAACAGTCAGCAGATTGCTGAGTTTTTTAAATTAATTTCATTCTGTATTATGTTACAGACACCCAACCAAGATTCAAGCCCATTGTCTTCAGCATTGTTGGAGAACTCTTAATGAGACACAGTCCTAGACAAAAAAATGTATTGTCTAGACAAATCAGACATAGCATGTGGGGCTGGAAATCTTAGTCCATTCCCCTAAAAGATGGCAAACAGAGGCAAAGAAAATTGAGGGATTTGGCCAAGGGTCAAAGAGGAAACTTTATTCAGACCCCTGAACTGAATCCTGAACTCCAGAGGCTCAATCTAGAGACTGAGACCCAGGCACAAAGACACCATTCAGACACTGATGCTGAACATGTTAAAAAATATTTCTATGGACAACTGTAGTTTAAATCTTTAAATATGAGAGAAACAAAAAAAGTCTGCACATATATAAGACTGAATCACTGTTTTAAGTAACCACTGTTTTAAATTTTATAAGCTTAATAAGTGGAGGAGAGGTTATAAGGAAAACATCATTCAAAAATGGCAAGGGAAATGAAAAGTAAAACTGGAAGTAGAGCCCATGACTCCAGCCACTGCAGTCCAGCAGCCTTGGGACATTCCTCCTGCCTTCTGCAACATCAGCAATGTTTCAGTTCAATTTAATCACAAAAATATATTCTTTCAAGCTCCATATTTCAACCAAACCACTCTGCAATAGGAAGTCAAATATTTATTTCAATTAAGAGCTTGTATTTAAAAAACACATTTTCTCCTGTTACCTTCTGGCAGTTGAAAATACGACACAATTAAAACTGGAAGTATTGGTACACAGAGCCAGTGAACAGCTTCCTCTGGAAGTCTGAGCTTGAGCAAATTTACCACAGCTCAAGGCTTCACCAAACACTCAAGGAAGCTGCTAAAGAGATTAAACAAATGCTACAAGTCACTGAGAAAAAGGAAGTTGGGTCTCAGCTCCCTCCCTACCGTGTGGCTTTGGACAGAATGAGATTATTCCTGTCAGCAACATCATCTTCTCCCAGTACAACAGCAGCACATGCACATGTGCATCACCCAGCACATCTGCCAGCAGCAGGCACTGCCCCAGCCACGGCCACACGGCCACCGCATCGTTCCAGATGTCCTGATCCCACAGGGAATAACATGGCCAGCCTACAGGAAGACCACAGTAACTGCTCCATGCCCCTGTGTCATTCCTCTGGGTGAAAAGCAAACCCAGCACATGCCCACCCACCAGCCATGCTTAGGGACAGAAGGATTTAGGGAGTCCCTGACTCGTGCAGCAGTTTGGGAAGTGTGGCAGATGCTGAGGGCGCTGCCTGGCCAGCACCATGTGCACCCTGACACCCCAGAACACAAATCTCCACAGCATCAGGGCTACACTTCATTATGTGGTTTCTGCTGTCTTCATACAATTGAGCAGAATTAGAGTGGTGTGAAAAAACCCCACCCTTACAGCCCTACCAGTGGTGTTTTGACAGAGAGAACTGTTAGTCCGGAAATCTCTTCACACCTTCGCTGCAAAGACACATTTTACTAATTCAAGAGTAAATAATGTATATATTCCTAACATCAAACTGCTGAGAGTCTCATTTAGCACAGTACTTGAACACATGTGTAAGTAGAAAGTCCTGAGTGCTGTCAGTGGGGTTAATGGGAGTTTTTACCAGCTTAGTCAGACTGTGCTGAACTGGAGCCTCGGCTGTCGTGCATTTGTGGCCAGACAAAGCCTAAGTGAAACCAGAACAGAAGCAGGGAAATTGCCAAGAGTACTGCAATAAAAGAAAGTTTTAATAACTGCATTCTGATGGAGGCTGTTCCCATTTCACATGCTAGACCTGAATATTGAGCCCTCCTTTATTCAGGGAATCCACCTTCAAGTCTTACTCAAGTCTGGATGACAGGATGCAGCTGCCAGGGGCACCTGAATCAAAGATGCACATTAGATATTCCTACTCAGGGAATGAGCTGTGTTGTTACCTCCCACCAGAAAAAATCAGTTCCGTAGTGTAAACTCTTAAAATCATGAAGTCATTCCTAAATATTGGATATATTCGGTCAAAATTTAGTCATTAGTGTCAATTTTTGAAAACAGGTTTTGTTGGATTTTAAGGTAAGCAATTTAAATCAAAGGAAAAGCAAGATGGCTCATTTCACATCATACATGTACTGTATGCTTTTTAATATTTTAATATTTTAAATGACAGCAGCAGTGCATCTATTTCTAGAGTATCTTTAATTAATAATAATAGTATGCATTTACAGCCCTTTGTATTAATGTAAAAAAAAGGGCACATTTCACATTTCTGAGCAAATCTCAAAAAACAAACTCACCAACAGTATTATTTGGACAGCTGTGGGATTTCATAAATTAAACAAAGAAAACCCCACCAAGGAGTTCTGAAACAGGTAACAGAAGTGAGTAAAAGAACATATAAATTTCCATAAAGTAAAAATGAAAAAACATTTCAGCTTATTTAAATCAGCAGGGAGACAAATGGAGATCAATGCAGAAAATAAGGAAGGCTACAGAATAGATAAATCAGGTGTCATTATTCCTCAGAAGACAGCAATAAAGACATTCAAAGAAAACAAGCAATCATTCTGCAGTTGAAAGAGGATATTGCTTCGACCAAGAGAAAATAAAAGAAAAACAGAAATGAGGCTACATTACATGGATACCTAGGCTGCTTCCAGTCACAATAATAGAGAAATATAACATCAGGGAATACAAATGCTCATTAACTGAGCATGATTTCAAAGCACTGGCCCTAGAAGTGCTAACATGTTGTCAGTTCTAAGATTCCTCTCTCCTCTCCTGTAAAAGCATCTCTGCTGCCAAAGAGAAGGGACTGCACTAAATAAACTCCGCTCTGACTTTTTCTAACAACCACCCAGATCAACCCACAGGCTCTTGGGAGAGTGGCTAAAAGAAAGAAGTTGCTCCTCTAATTTCAGATGCTTTAGCCTGTTACACAAGGAAGGTGGACATGATTGGTTTTCACCTTCATTTAAATCCTAAAACCAACTTCACCTGGGAATGCACATGCCCAGAGCCAGAGCTCAGCCTCCCAGGTACTGCCTGAGCTTGTCTCACACCCAGCACTGGGAAAGGTGAGGCTGAACCAGCAGGGTGGAGTTTACCACTGCTCTAAACACTAATGAACCCTTTCATGCAGCCCGAACACTAAAATATTTGTCTTTCTGTTTCTTGGAGCTTGAATTACACTACAGCACTTGCAGAAAATACACTCACAAATGCAGCAAGCATAGAGAAGAATGGACTAAAAGTCAATTCAAAATCCCTGTGTTAGATGCCTAAAAAAAGGACTGCTTTATTCCCTCTTTAATGGTTTATATGTTTCTAATGAAAAAAACCCCAAAAATTATTTCCACATTTGTGTGTTTTACCAAATTAAATGATGGAATTAAAAAGATCACTGTTCATAGAGAGACTGTACATTTTTGAGAGAAATTAAGAACAAAATTTCTAAAGGTAATTTTGTAAACTATTTATTTATGAGCTTGGTCCTAAAGAGACGTGGGTGTGAGTAACTTGACCTGGACAAAAAGTGTCTCTGACGTCAGCTGGGGCATTTCTGTAAGTCACGTGTCTGCAGAAGCAACTGCAGGACTGTGCTTGACTTATCCCATATGGATTTTCCTTGCTACCTCCACAGTTAGGTCAGCAATATCAGGCTGCACATTCTGCCATTTTCATTGCTGCAAAGTGGTTTGCACCCTCACAAAAAAAAAAAAGCACAAATAAAATCAACTCCCTGGTATCCTAAAATGGCTCTAAAGGTGGAAGGTCAGCTTTCACTGCTGCAAGACCCAGAGAGAAATCCCAAGGTCTGCATTTAACTGAGTTCTCCTGCCCTGACTGGCCATGGATGGTATGGGAATGATGAGCAGGGACAGCACAAGACTTGGTGGCCTGCAGGAATCAGAGACTGGCAACTCTGGACTGCAGCACTGAAAACCAGAAATAAATAAATGAGCAAATCTGCATACAGGTCAAAAAAGAACAAGTGCCTAAAAGACAACAGTTACTTAAGGAGAATTTTCAGGATACTAAATCCATAGTACTTCAACAGTCTGAAGATGCTTCTGTCATATAACAAATGCTGCCAGCAAGACATCAGATGAAAACTCCTCTGGTTGGACTGACCTTGATTTTTCCAAATACACTGTTTCTTCACAATCAGTGCCAATTAATCAATAACCTGCTACAGGTTTTCAAATAGTTTTCAAACACCATTTTCAAATCGTTCTCTGTGTCACACTGAAAGGACAAATTAATCTTCTGGGCCATAGGTGGGCAGAAGGTTCAGAGAATGAAAATGAGCAGTGTAAGAAGAACAGCTCCCCAAACACTCCTAGAGCCAACAGCCTGTTCATACCAACATGCTTGGACAGCAAATAAAGGACCCAAACCAGCAGAGCACTTAAGCACAGGCTTTAACTTTAAGCACGTGCCTAAGTGCTTTGCTGGAAAAGGGCCCAAAGAAAAGAATGAGCACAGTTGACTGAAAAGCCCTTCAGAACTGGCCTGACTGCTTTGTTTGTCCAGCCCAGTTGCTAGTAAACACACGTTTGGATTTAACCCATCTCACAAGAACAGTGACCTGCTACAGCCAATCTCTGCACTCAGCGAAGCTCCAGGAACTGGAAAAGCCCTGAAAGAATCACTTGGGATTTAGGCTACTTAAAAGGCACAAGTAGAGGCAGCATCTCCACATCTCTCTTGCAGGAAAATCCACATGAGGGCCCAAACCATTAAGTAAGGTTTTACCACGCAGGCTTGCCTTGCTCTGACTCTTCCAGCAGCTTCACAGAACATATTTTGGAGACCCCATAAAGAGGGCACAAAACACTGCCACAGGATTGGTGGCTCTTCCTCCTGTCTCCAACTTGTGAAGGAAATTCAAACTTGAGCAGATAATTTCTGACTCTGGGCCTTGGGAATGTGGCAGTCTTTTTTACTACCTCCACCTTGGTCCATTAATAACATTTTTATATGTATCAAATTTACCTCCAAAACCAAAATCAAAACAAAGTTCCCTAGAATATCTTGAGCAATGTGCTTAAGTTTAAAAAAGAACTGGAGTCCAAAAATGGAAAGATGACTAGGGAGGTAGGTGAAGTTTGAATGAAACAATAATAAAAAGCCCTAAGAACACATCATATATTCATAGTTCTTGAATCATTAAGGCTCTGCATGACAGCTCTCACAAGCACCAGTATGGCAAATTCACTGACTCTTAAGCAGGAGTGAAAGTGGTTAAGCCCTAGGACAAATAATTTGAAAATCTCAGCACAAGTCTGATCTCAGAGAGTTTAAAGGAATGCAGACTGCCCAAAAACACAGCAGCTGTTTGTTTTTTCTGCCACCTTTCCAAGGTTCATGTCTGGAGTGAGGATAAACAGTTCTGAAAAAAAGTTATGTGGAGTTCAGACTTTAAGAAAATAAAACATCAGACCAGTATTTCTTGCAGAAAGAATAAAAAAAAACCCCAAACCTTAAATTATTCAGCCCTGAAAGTTTTCAGGTAGGACTCTCAGGAGCAGAGGTAGATTGCTTGAGGCTTCAATATATTAAAATACATTCTCTAAACAAGTCTGCATTTTCAAAACCTTTGCCTGATGTGGTTTTCTTGAGCAATATTCCTCCAAGCAGAGTTTCACATTTAATGAGGTAAAACTGTAGTTCCTACTTGATGCACATACACACAAATAGAGACCCTTTCAGATAAACCAACAAGTAAATGAGAGAGTGGATGAAGCCTTAATCAGTCTGATTTCCATCAGCACAGCAGGTATCAGTCACAAGGTTAATTCTGCTAGTTTGGACATCATTCTTTATATTCTACCTCCTCCTTTCTCTGTTTGTGCCAAAGCAAATGAGCACCTACTTTAATTAATTAATAGGTCTCTTGATAGGTTGGGCAATCAGAAATCTCTTAACATTTTAGTAGGCATGAATTTCCTTTGACCCACAGTTAAAGAGACAGCCTGAAAAAGGAAGCAGTATCAGGAAATGTTCTTGGGTAGATTACCAGTGGAGCTAACTGGTGTGAACAAGGATTGTCTGTGTTCCAGGCAGGTCAGAAATAGCAGGAAATAGCAGGCACCATGTTGAGATTCAACATCTGTTTATGAACTGTCCTTATACACAGAATGAAGAGCTGCTACAGGACTAATATACAAACCCAGAAAGTCTTAAACAAACTGGAACCCCTCTGGAGGGCCCCCCTGTTAGATTTACACCTGGTGCTACTGGGGCAACAGCATGAGGAATGGTGAGCACCAAAGAACTTTACCTTGTCTTTGTGATACACATTCAAATTTTATATATTTATATTTATATTTATATTTATCTCATGGACAGCATGGCCCAAGATGGCACATGAAAGATACCATCTGTGAAGGAGACTAAATCCAGACTGCACATGTGCCCACAGAGCTTCAGAGTGGAACTGAGGGCAAGAATGGCATGGGATGTGATGGATATGAAGAACAGGTGCCAGCAGTGTATCATGCTCTTACACATTCCCTGTTTTCCCTTCTTTGTAGGGAAATGAAAGCACTCTGGGGCTCAACCTCCTGTGCAGATGCTGTGCACAAGGAATTAGGGACAACACCACACTAACTTTTTCTATGAACACAGAAAGAACACTTAAGTTTTTCCTGAAACCAAAGTTACATCACGGTATTTCTTTTTCTCCAACGAGTCTGTTTGAGGTATTTTATATACAATGACAAACCAGCATCAGAAACTCCCAAATAGTTTCATGGAGGGGAGCTCAGAAGATGGAAACCACAGGAAAATAGTTTTCTTTGTATTTTGTGGCATATTCTCCCCCTCTTATCAGTTTTAATTAAATATGAAAACACCTTATTGTGCAGCTCCAGCTTCATTCCTCAGAGGAATGAGCTCACCTTGGAAAATGAGATTGGAAGGAGAAGAGAGTATCTAAACAGTTTCAAAAGTGTTTCAAACTACAGTGAGTGAAAGTTGAAGTTATTTCCACCATCCTAACTCCATGTACTATGTAGGGATAAATGCAAGTGGGCTTTGGGGGTGGGGAGAGTTTGGATATAACAGTATATTTCTCTGCACATCCTCATATTTTTCCCAATCACCTACAGCATGAAGGGATTTCCGACTTTCTTTCCCACTCTTGTGCAAGGGTACTAGAGGCAATAGCTGGGTCACCTTCCATAAATTCTCTTCTACTCCAACACTGGCACGTGGATCCTGGGAGTGACTCTGGGACAGCCCCAGCCTGCCAGGAACACAGGGACAGCTCTCTGAGGAACACCTGTGCTCTCCAATCCCCTCTCCAGAGAGTCCCAGGGTACATCCACAATGCAGAACAGCAGCAAGCTCAGAACTCAGGCTGACAGGTCTGAGACAGAGCACTTGAAATAAAATGAAGTGGACAAACATGGGTTTAACTGAGATTCCCAGTTCCAGTTTAAAGCTGAGTGTCAGCACGCTGAACCAAAGAGACATATAACTCAAATATTATCTGAAGTTACATAATAGTAGAAGATAAAACATAGGACTTCCAGAACTTCCCCTTCACTTTAAAATTAAACCAACAGCCATGGTGAAATCTGAAATTCCAACTCTCCTATCCACAGCAGAATTGAGTTTCCTATGCATGCAGTGTCCAACAACCAAGAAGTCTAATTCCAGTCATCCCTGCTGGATAACACTGGAAGCATTATTGCTTCATCTGTTTCTCTGAAGTCAGTCAGAATCCTCCCATCGACATTTAATTAAAGAAGGTAGTAAGAAAATAAACAACCTTTCTTGGAATGTCTTTGATTCCGTAAGTACATATACATTTCATCCACTGAAGACTGAATTACAACCTTTCATCTAAAGAACAGCTTAATGGAATGGCACTGGAATAAAGAATGGGGGAAGGCAAAAACAAACCCTTGGTGATTTCATGTAACACATTATATATTTATATAATATTGGGCTGGCTATCTGGCAGCATCAATTTGCAAGCTGCAGTAAAAGCGTTCATCACCTCAGTGCAAGCAAAAGGCTCAGCCAGGCACTTACACCGAATCAATAACCAGATCCTACTGAGACTTAAAGCAGCAGATGGTCCATCACAATGAAGAAATGACAGAACACATACATAGAAGTGCCTGCTCTCTTCAGACACATTCTTGAAAGCACTGTATCATTGATCTAAGATTATTTTTATAGGCAGATGACAGGTCAAGCATAAAAGTGTTCTGTTTTAAAGGTTACGGAGTTGGCAAGCTTGGTATCACTGCCATGGACAAAGATTCATTTTCTTTTGAAGTCTTCCTTGTCAGGTTATTTACATTTCACAGTTAAAAGGCTCCTCTCTGGAGAACATGAATTCTAAAACAAATAAGAGAAAAAGTCCTAGGCAAGCTAATGCTACTTTAAAGAGATAATGTAAATCAACCCTGACACCATCAGTGTCATCCTAAAGCATGCAGAGAATTTCCAGTGGAAGTTACTAACATTAAGCAGATTTGGAGAGCCAGCCAAAAACAATAAAGCAAACCTGTAGGTAAACTGCCCTCCAGGCCAAGACTGTTGTTACAGCCATGTATTACAGTGAGAGGCAGAGGAGGAACACTCCAGTGGTGAAAAGCATTTGTTTGGGAAGTCTGGAGGAAGAATTGCTCCAGAATAAATAATTTATAGTGTGATCTGTGAAAATGCCTATGTAATATGACACCTAATTCTCACTGCAAGTTAGACAGAAAACTGGATGCCCAGCTAAACACTTAAAGAATGTTACCCTTCAAATTATATGGCTCTTTTCCCAGCTATAAAATAACAATGCCACTTTCTTGCTTAAGAGCACATTTAAGGGCTGAATTCATTAAGGTTCTTTCAAATGCAAGGTATTACAGAGGAGTAAAGGTTTGGGGGTTTAACAAAAAAAAAAAAGAAAAAATAAAAAGAAGAAAAGACAAAAGAGGCCCTTATGGGATAATAAATTTCTGTGAGTTTTAATACTTCTAAGCAGTGTATGTACACATACAATGCACAGACTTCATGCTACATAGCTTTTATTCCCTTCCCTGGATGAGAACGCTCCTGGAATGTTATTGTTTTCAGGGGGGTGGTTTTTAAGAATTTACTGTGAATACATACATTATATATGTGCACACCAAAACACTGCTGGGGCTGTAAATGACCCAGGATTTCATAAACATGGCTGTTTACTTATCTGGTTCAAATTTATGCAAGGAAGCAATTGTTACATAGCTTTGGCTGAGCAGAGACCCAACCTCACAGGGCACAAGGGGGCTTTCCATGGGGTTTCACATAGGGAAGAGTTCAAAGGAGATGACAGATTGTTTATTACATCCCTTGTGCCATGAGGGTCTGATCCCTGATGGTGTTCACAGGGCCTAATGCAAAAGAAACGCCCTGAACACCCAGCCTGGATCTGAAGAGAACTGAAGTGATTGTAAAAAAAAAATAGATTAAGAGAACTGAAAGACAACAAACTCCTCTGTGGTTTATGTCTCATTTTTCCTCAGAATTTAAGGCTGTAGCACCACAACCTCTTTCAATACTCCCCCCCCAAGGCCCAGTGAAGAACAGTTATCCAGTGCCACCATCAGTGAGGATGTCAGCAAGAGGAATCTCAGACTCCCAGCCATTCCTTTATGAATATTATTAAGGGGAGATTGTCATCTCAACCTCACAGAAGTTAATAATTACAGTGTTCATATATCTCCATTGCTTCTGCACAGCACCAACAATGAAATGGTTGTTTTAACAGTTTCTTTTCTTCGATGGGAAACTGTGTGTGCACCACTCATCAGCTCAAGTAAATGTTAATGACTATTATGGAAAAGTAAAAGACATTTTCTGATGCTCACAGTACAGTTATTTAAGTCTTCTTAGGATGTTGGACGTTGCATTTTGAGACTGAAGAAATAAAACTTCTAACAACAATGAATATATGAACTCTGATTTGTTTTTATTATTATGTTTTTTAAGTGCAGGAGAACGTTTTAGCCATCACACACACACTCACAAACTACCACACTAGGCAAGATCAGAGCTTAACAGCCAACAAAACACACATTCAATCCCTGAGATCATTTTCCTGAAATAGAAAACTACATATGTTTCTCAAATTTCACATCAAGCCACTGCACAGCCCGAGCTGCAGGGGAGAAGGGAGCCAAGCCTGCCTTTGGGCTTGGGGGAGGAAGGACCTGAAACCAAGATGATTCCTTTCATATCACCACATTTCTCGTCCACAATCTCCACTTAACAAACACCCCCATTTCACAGCATTTCTAGCTGGGCTTGCTTATCAAGCAGCCTTTGCTTTGTCAAATTAAGACACATTGCCTTGGATTAGTGAGACTCCCTGAGTTCACGATGACTTCATGGTTGGCTCAGTGCAGTGTCTCTGTGGCAAACTGCCAGGAATACATCCACTGCCCCCAATCCTTTCTATACTGACCTAGCTGGCTTTTTTTTTTCTTTTTTTTTTTAGCAGCAAATGAACGCAATAGAAAACGAAGGGCTAGATACTGTCACAGCTAATTAGCAATCCTAGCAACTTCAAAAAATTAAGTAGTAAATATTTGAAGATCTGAATGCAAGCCTCTGCAGTGCAACCTCTCAATGTATGTCTGAAGCTGTTGGAAGGGAACAGTGCAGTTTTTCTTCACTGGGCACATACAGTGAGACACTCTGAAGGGCTCCTGTTCTTGTGGAAAACACATTAAGCTTCTTTTGCTAATATTTTGTAAAGGGCACTTGTACAATAACAATAGCCAAAGCTTCCTGTTTGCCTGTGTGCTTCCTGGCTAACATTAACGAGACCTGCTACACAATTTTCTTCTTCAGCACACAGAATTCTTTCAGATTACTCGGTAGACTCAAGGACATATAATTTTTAAATTTAAAAAAAAATATCTAACAGTAATGGCCCACATTGCACCTGCCCTTCACAGCCCTGATAACTTTTCCAGCTCCACATTTCCTATTTTCTGGATCAGTCTGTGTGTCACCAGTCTCCAAAGAACATGTTTTGAATTTATTAAAAGCCTGATAGCAGTAGAATTCTCTCATTTGGCAAACATACCATCACAGGGACACTAGCTTTTGGCTCCATGACAAGAAATTCATGGTACTTTGTCCAATCCACAAAAACACCATCCCTCCCCTCCCAACCAGCCTTTCAAGATAATTCTCTCTCCTCCAGGGACTTCTCTAAACCAGTCTGCAAGTCTGAACTCTTGGGTTTGATTTCATAAACAGGACACAACACCCGAGTGCAGCTCAGGATATTGTCACTGCCCCATGGGCTCAGCACTAATCACAACAGCTTTCTGCAATATTCCCTAGGCCCTTCTTTCCAGAGACAAGGCCTGATTTTTAGACCGGGCATCTTTTGAAGTAGGCACAAAACATCAACAAGAATCCAAGCGCCAGATCCCAGCCCAAAGGGTATCCATTAGTCATGGCAGGGCTAGGAAGGAAGGGAAGGGCAGCTGGCCCCAAAAAGTGGTGTCTGTGCTGCTGCAGTTACCACATCTCTCTGAAAGGATTGCCCAACCCCTGCAAAGGACACAGACATCCTTCAGATAATCGTTTAACTCGCACTGGTTTGTTTTTTCAACAGCGCCTCCAAACATGAGCTCCTCTTCTAAAAGCACTCTCCCTCCTCAAAGTTTCCAGCTATTCTGGATAAAATATTTGGTGAGGGCTCCAGTGACACAGCCATGAGAGACCTCACAGCGATAAAAGTAAGCAACCTCCCAAGGATGTGTGGATGCATCAGTTTAACAGATGAAGAACAAACACAGGGATGAACAAACATCAAATCCTCACATGTATTCAGCTGCCTGAACACCTCCAAAGACACAGCTTTTAATTCACTTCTCCAAATCACAGAGCAGAGATCTGAATCCAGATTCCTGGAGTCCAGAGCACCTCCTTGGCTTTATTGTTTTATTACAAGCTTCCCTCACTACAATTCAGTGAGGGACCAGACCCTACTCCTGTTCATCCCAGTGGACTCTGCATCAACTCTGACAGTGTCCAGGGAGCTCTCTGGAAGTCAATCAGAGCCAAGGAACCATCTCCAGCCCTAATTAGCAGCTACTCAAAACAGGTTACAAATAAACTCAGTCACTGCTTAACATGAAGCGACAGCTACTTAAACGTGCACAAGCCAAAGAACTCAGAAATGAAAGAAAACAATTTGTCAAGTATCTTCCTGTTGAAAATAGACTGTACACTAAGGAGAGATCTCCCTCTCTCACAGAGATATAAATATTACTCATGTGCTTCCCAGAAATGCTTTTTATCAACTACGAGCATTTGCTTTTCACTTTGCAGTCCGTCACTACCATAAACAGTATGAATTTCTTCCTTATAAAACTGAGAAACTCATGATCCTGGGATCTGTTGGAAGGAGATCATTTAGAAAATTGAAGTATATGAAACATCTGTCCCACCCTTTCCCATGTCACGATGGCAAGCAGCTGAAGACTGACTGGACAAGTATTTTCACAAGAAAATTAATTGGGTCAAATTTATAGATGAGATGAAGTCTCTACTAGATAGCACATTACTTTCTCCAGATATTAATATATCTAGAATATAATAATATGGGAAAAGAATAATCTGCATAAATAGTCAATTTGTTCCAACTTTTTTTTGGTCATTTTGGGAGGTGGCTTGTAGCACAATGTTGGACACTCTCTATCTCAATAATGTCAGCCTGACATTATTCCCTACATTTCCAAATCCTCCTTCACAGGTCTAATCTCTCTTTTGTTAAAATTCATCCTAAATTCCAGTACACACTAGCTCATTTTGTAGTGAGTGAGTTGCCTATGACTGGAAATGGCCCTGAAGCAGAATTCTGGGTCTAAACACACATGACCTTCGAGAAATTTGTGTGTGGATTCCCCCCAGTTTAACAGCTCAGCCCTATTCTTATCTGCAATGTAATCCCTCACAAGACTCCAGAAACACACCAAGATTGCAGATGTGCCTCTCTCGTAAGAATTCCCCATCCATAACACAGTAGCCTGTAACTAAACCAGAGAGGAGTTTAGATTTGATTAAGATAGCTGTACCCAAAGTACCATATAAAGGAAAGGTTACCAGAGGTTCTGCATGGGGGAGGGAGAGCACTGAGTCACACTCAGCACCAGCAGAAGTGCTGAGCCTCTGAAAAGCTGAGTGTCTGCCACAGCTCTTCCCCTCCACCACAGCATTTCTGAGAGAAGACAACTGAGTATTCAAGTGGCAAAACCAACTCTCGTTGTTGCAGCCTTGGGGGGCAAAGCTGGGAAGTTCTAGGTTTAAATTTTTTAACTGAAGAGCTGTCAGTAACATTTTTTTTTTTAATGCAGAATAGTCAGCTGCATGGATCATTCAGGACAAGTCAATGGTTCATCAGCCCAAAGCAGAAATAATAAAACATAACTACATTAAATATGGAGCATTACAGGCAACAGCTTTCCAAGAACAATAGGAATCAAAAATTTGGAACTCATCCTTTGCAACTGATGAGTGGATGTTGCTCAGTGAGATACAGAGCAATTTTAAAGCCAGGAGGTTAAAAAATCCTAGATGTTTGAGCCTCCACCTCAGAGGTAAGAAACACCAGATAGGTGTTAGAAAGGTGTATAGAAACATCTTATAGGTCCGCTGGAAAAAAAAAAACAACTTGGCAACAAGGCAGTTCAAGCCAGCAGGATGAAAGGTGAAAGACAAAAGATTTCATATTTAGAAACACATCAAGAACTGCTTTTCAAAATCGTCAAACTCTGATCTCACAGACTACTTAACTTTGTGCACAGTGACCTCACTGAAGGAAAAAAGACTTTACATAATTTCTAAATGTCAAATACATATAAAATGTTTTAGACAGACCCTTAAAAATTTAAAGAAGCAAGGTCTTTGCTATAAAAGTGCTTTCAGAATTGCATTTGTTTTGGTAAAATCCCCATCACCAAAACAAATTTTAAAAAAATAAATCCTTCTTTTATCAGGGCCAAGTTCTGTATGATTCACAGTGACTAACACTGTGTCTTGCCCTGTGAATAGACTCCTTTGTGCTCAAAGGTAGAAAGGGTGGTAAGAGGTAATAATCTCATATGTGGTAAATTCACACTTCCCCTGTATTATGAGCATATGCAGGACAAATTACTTGACTTCACCAACCTACAAGAAAATTCTCAGAAAACAGGTGTACATGGGGTAAAGCAGAGAAAGGAAAAAAAAACCCCAAGGTCTGATTCTAGCAAAATGTTTTCTTGTCCTTATTTTTCTGTCTTTTTCTTCCTTTTTTGTTACCTTACAAGAAAATCCATTAGAGTCAAGACAGTAGGCTTTATTTTGGGGAGCACATTCAAGGCAGCAATGAAGGATTTACAAGGAGCTATTTTATTCAAAATAGAAGACTCTCGACCAAAGTGTGAGGGAAGACTTTACCCAGAGTGTTTTCCCAACATTCCTTTCTCCCTTGCAACATTTATCAATGCAATTAAAAGATTTTGAGTAATCACTTTGTCCTTGCTAAGGAAATGAACTTGCCAGTCTAAATTCAAGCATCTCAACTTTTGCGTATAAACCTCTGCAACTCTTTTTGGTTGGTTTTTTGTTTTGGTTTTTTTTTTGAGAGATTCTCTGCTTCACCTCCAGGAAATTGCAGCCAAGGGCACAAAGGCAGAGCCAGGCAGGACCATGGAGCTGTCAGGATCACTGTGCCCTCCCTTTTCAGAGCCTCCCCCACCTCATGCCCTGAGCAAAGGGTGCTCCTGCTAAATCAAAGTCCTGAGTACTTTGAGTACTTTCACAGGATGCAGACCCTGGAATATCATCTGGGAGCCTGGGATTTATCCTCTTGAAGGTAGAGTTGGGTCAGGTGACAGGACTGTTCAGGTTGCAAGATCTGTGGGGTTAGAGTTGTTCTTCTCTGTTACATAATTCAGAGTTAGACAGCAAAATCTGACTGAAAGTCCAAAGGAAGAAGATTTAAGATGCCATTTATCAATTATCATCTGGCAAGTCCTTGCACAACTCCTCTTCTTGCCTTTTTTAAGTCAATCATAGCACTTCCCTGCTGTATAATGCATGGAATATATAATATATAATGCTCTAAGAATAGCTGTCAATCAGGAAAAGTAACTAGGGAGAAATAGAGCACTCAAATAAAAAGAACTGGGTCTGATGAGAAGGTATCTTCATTTCCAGAGAGACAAAAACTATCCTGTGGCCAGTTTTCATCTGAGACTACATTTTGCACAGACTCCACTCCACAAACTGCAATGGAAATAACTGTGAGCTGCACTGAACTGGGCATGATCTTAAATAAATTATACTGGCCCTCACTCCTCACAAGGATCTGCAAATGCCCTTCACGTGTGTTGGTCACTTTAAACCAGATTTTTAAGGGGTTCTCTCAGAGGGTTTTGTTCAACCACTCAAGGATTCCAGGGTGCTTTTGGGGAGCAGCACAGCTGCCATGTTTTACAGTAAAGTGACCATTTAAAATTATATTTTACCAGACCCCTCCCACATGGCAAAGAAGTGTGTATTTCCAATTCTCAAAAAAGTCAATAAATTTGTCAACAAAAATAGACTTCAAAGAATTATTGGAAGTGTATTTCACAGGAACTCCAGCAATCATATTTATGCTCCACAATGACATTCTGTAGCAACACACTTTATCTGTGAATTCCACTGCTTCAGGAACAACTGTGTTCAGGGAGGCAGGAGATAGATTCAAGATGTTTTGGGGCTGGCTGAATTACAGACAGATGTACATAACAGCAGGTCCAGTCAGAATGAATTAAAGCAGAAATGTACATAAGAAAATAGACAAAATCATACTGTTATAATTAACATACCTTGCAGTGGCACCTGTGGCTTTCCAAGATAAGAAATCCGGAAGATCAAAGAAGTAGCCAACCTTCTCCCATGATTCTGGTAAGTTCTAAGAAAAATATGTTTACAAAGCCAGATATTAGAGGTCAGGCATGGTCATGCCCTTATTTTAGTGCAATTAAAATCCTGATGTTTAGGTAAAAATGACAATTTTTTCAAACTCATTGCTCTGATCATCCAGTCAGCTCTTCTCTCTGATTTACTGCCTGGAGAGCTGAGGCTTTCCCCCAGCACAGGCTGATCATAAACAAAGTTTCCCATGAAGAGCTCATGGAGGCACAAGTTTCAGATCTATAATCTGGGGTGTCTCTGTTCCACATCAGCTGCTCGATGTCAGAGCAGTTTCCAAGTCAACAACTTTATCAAAAAACATTTGCTTGAAAAATGTTCTGTTTTCTAAAATAAGCTGTTTAAGATTTAAAAAGGCTTAAAAATTAAGATTTAAAATTTAATATCAGTTAATTATAAGCATAGGAAGAAAACGAAGAGCTTTGTGAGCAAATAAACAACCTTGCAGATCTGAAAAGCCACACAACATTCCCAAACTCCTAAAAACCTCTTCTGCCAAGATAGATCATTTACAAGGAGTTTCCAATGCTGTTTTGTGAAGAGAGATGATGGTCCTGAAAGCAAGAAAACTGTCAGAAAAGGCTGGTCACACCACCTGGGCCAGCCTCTATTCCTTGTTACCCTTTCCAAAGCTCAGTCTGATTTCAGCTGATGTTAGCACTGCATATTCTCAAAACTTTTCCACAATCACAATCTCCACACCACCCACAGGTATCAGTCCATGATGAATGGGAAGAAAGTTTTCCCAGGATTAATGTTGTGTTCCAGAGTGCCAGGCAGTGAGCATCACTGTCCTGCAGAGCAATCCCAATGGTCCCCTCTGACCTCAGTACATTAAAACAAGTAGAGAATATCAAAACTAAACAAAAGCCCACAGGGGTCACAAACCAAACTTCCATGGGAAGGTAAGATTGCTTGAAAAACCTCCACCAGCTTCTTAAGTAATTGTAAAGTACAAGGTTTTCTCACTTGCTGAGGTCTTTCTGGAACAGAAATTAATTCCATGCAGTGTCAAAAATGTACAGGCTGAACTAAAAGAGAACATGATTTCATTTTAGAGAAGTAATATTTAGCTCCTGAAATTCTTCCCTGTGAGGGTGGTGAGGCCCTGGCTCAGGTTGCCCAGAGAAGCTGTGGCTGCCCCATCCCTGGAAGTGTCCAAGGCCAGGTTGGACAGGGCTTGGAGCAACCTGGGATAGTGGAAGGTGTCCCTGCCCATGGCAGGGGGGTGGAATGAGATGGGCTTTAAGGTCCCTTCCAACCCAAATCATCTTGTGATTCTGTGATTCTATTACACAATTTAGATACTCTGTGATATCAAACCAAAATCTTACAAGTCCAGAAAGTTGCTGAAATAGAATCTATAGATTCAAGAAACTAAGGTGCAACTGGGTAAGTCCAAAAAAAGCAACTTTTTTTTCAGTTTTGGGTCATGCCAAAAATCTGTCTTAAAACCTT
Source organism: Dicaeum eximium (assembly GCA_013396995.1). Lineage (NCBI taxonomy): Eukaryota > Metazoa > Chordata > Aves > Passeriformes > Dicaeidae > Dicaeum > Dicaeum eximium. The sequence goes on from VWZP01009377.1 coordinate 509,598, forward strand.
TTGAGTTTAGACCTTGAAAAGGTTCTAAAACTTACTGGATTTCTATTGAGTTCAAAAAAGAAATGCTCTGATTACAACTTTTTAACATAAAACACACAACCTCTGGATGTCTGCTCCTGACCACTCAGGTTTACCTCACCTCCCAGACATATGTGATTGCTACTCACATCAAATTTAACTTCCTCTGTCAATGCCAAGGTGCTCCATAGTTTAGCCCAAAGATCATTCAGCCTGATTATTTTGATAATAAAAGCCATTACATGTTGTTAACAGACCTGAAATCCTTCAAGAAGCAAAAGTAATAGTTTAGCTGTTACTTTAATGAGAACAGAAACTGGATTAAGAATAACTGTCCTCTTCAAATAAATCTGTTTCATCAAATGTACTCCTTGGATCCTTATTCTATTACTTTAAGAATTCCCAAAAGCCACAAGTTAGTGACACTCAAAATACTTTGTTTCATGAACATCCAAATTATTCATTTTTGCCATCTTGATGCTGTGTCATCACTAATTAGTACAGACAAAAAAAAAATCATAGCACGCCCTGATGCTTTTTCCAAACAAATTTAAAGTCTCCATGTTTTCAACACTCACTGAAGTTAATTCAAATTTATTTTCACCCAGTCAGGAGTCTGTGACCACATTAAAAGGATGGTGGAAAAGATCCAGGAATGTTCCCAATGCTGTATTCACATCCTGCGACTCACCCTTCAAACTCACTTGTAAAGGAACTCATAATCTTTCTGCTTTCCAGAGGTACTTATGGGGTGCCCTTTCTTCATCTCTCTCTCTGATTCCTTTGGGTTGCTTTAACAGCAACACTTCCATAGAATCATGTTTTGAGATTGTTATAGGGAATCTCAAATACTTGGGGTCAAAGAGTATAAAATTTATGTAGTGCAATGTATTTTAATCTTCCTAGGCAAGAAGGAAAAATGAGGGATTTCTTAACTGGACTGAAAATACACACATGGGGTGTCTTTTTCTAAATGACAGAAAACAAATGCACATTGTGTGAAAAGAAGAAAGAGAATTATGCACACACTCACAGGGATCTAAAGACTCATGTCCCATGCCCTGCTCCAAGTCAAAGCAAGGATTTACAACTTGGATCTCCCACACTTCACACTGGATGCCAAACCATGTGATAGAGCTATTCCCAGACACCCAGGATAGGCCATGAGCAGAAATTCCATCCTTGCCAGAGCCATGGCTGCAAACGGATCAATTCTGACACAATTTGCACTCTAACTAGTAAAAGAGTAACTCACTGAATTATCAGTCAGGAACTAGGGCAGGGGGAGAGGAGGGGCTTGGAAACTAAACTCTTGGAGAAAGGCTGCTGCTGAAGGGGGAGAAAACTGCCTGCACCACCCAGACAGTGCTGCAGGCATCCTTGAATCCCTGAGGCATCCCAGGCACGGCACCACAGCCCGGGCCAGAAAAGGCTGCAGAGGGACAGAGCACGAACATGGAATCAGAGCTGGAGCCTTGTCACTGCAGAGGAGAGGAGACACACAGGGGACAGCCCAAGCAGGACGTGCTCAGAGGTGCAGGTGCTTCAAATCTCCCAGCTGTGAGTGCTGTTTCTAAATGGCACTTCTGCCTGATCAGCAACTGCAGCTAGAAACCAGGCTGGATCTGAAGTACAACTTAGGCTTGTGTGTCTGCACTGTGTATGGATTGTGATAACAGAGTGTTGAAACATTTATAAACAATTCTAAACAAGAGTTCTGTTCCAAACTCAACAGCCTGGAGTCATTCTCATTTAACACAGAATTTATTATTCATTTTAATGGAAAAATATTCAGTCGCATTCAACGAGACAAAAAGCCAGCTGCAAGGGCAGCAAGCAGTGAAGAAGACATGCACCAGCAAAGGAGCTGCTGCCAAGCTAAGGCCACTACATCCACTATCCTTCCCCCACTGCCAGGGAAAGAGAGGTTTTAGTTGTTTCTGCACTGGTAGCTGCAGGTCACGGGTGTACAGAAGGAAGAAGGATGAGGGATCAAACAGCAGCTCTAACTGAGGATGTGAACTGTAACACACAGGAAGATCACTGACTGCCAGACAAAAAACCCACTCAGTGACTATTAATTTTAGTTATTAATGGCAGAGGAATGATATGCTAAACAGTCACTCCATGGTTTGGGGTTTTTTTCCTAAAGGGAGGCTCTTCTTCACATTTAAACATGAAATAAGGAGCAGAGTTGTGAAAACAGAATATAGAAGATTGCACTTCATTTGGAGACAGTTACCAAGCAAATACCTGCCCCCAGTCCAACAGCCCCCACCCACTTAAAAGAAACAATAAAGTTCAGCATCTCTGATTTAATGGGACTAGTATTTTTTAGAAATAGCTGGTTTGTGATGTCATTAGTATGAGAAAAACATAGCATGCATCCTTTCATTTTGGCACAAGCTACAATAACATTTTCAGCCAGAAATTAATAAACAACATTTTTTTCTTCTGCTATCTCTAGGAGAAAAAAAAAATTAACAGGCTAATTCTGGAGCTGGGCAACCCTTCCCTGCAGTTCTTGCATTGCTGTGTTTGAGCTGTGTTCTCACTGCCCCAACACTGGTTTTCCACAGCATCAATATCTGTACAGTTGTGCTGTACTGACAAACTCCTGCAGCAAAAAAAACCAAGAGTATCTCCTAATGTGGCCTTCAGACCCAAGTCAGCACCATGGAAAGGGAGAGGGAGGCTTTGGTAACAATGTACACACAATTAACCTCTCAGTGTAACAACACCCCAATCATCATTTAGTATCACTACTTTAAATAAATTCCTTCCATAAGTGCATCTAGTAATCTCCTAAATTTATATTTTATTTATTTTATCTTTATGATTTAACTTCTGTTTTATTATTTCACTTCAGACATAAAGCAGTACTTTTCCCCACTGCACTCTCTCTGCAAAACCCATATGAATGCAAGCAGCTGTGGAATGTGCACAGCACCAATCCGAGGCAAAGATGTACAGAGGGGAAACAGCAAAAACATTTAATAGCAGAAACATCAAATTCCTGGGGAGTTCAAAATAAGGTCCAGAGAATTCAAAGCAAAAGTCAACAGGGATCCTTCATATATTAGGGTGTACATGCTGGCCTGGAGCATGACTGTGCAACGTGTCTGGCTGTGGGTTTTGTTCTGCTTTGTTTTCTTTACAAACATCCCTGTGTTGAATGTGTTGCAGCCATGTCAAGCCTTCTGATCAAGAACTTTCCAGAAACAGGATGCCAACCAAAGGAATGAAGGCTCCAAGTAGCTTCTGGATACACCTTGGTTTAGCCAGTTTTGATTATGATCAGACACAGGAGAATGTGCCCAATCCACTGTTTTTGTTTTAATTTCCTGGGATGCTGTCAGGTATATGACAACATTGGGGAGGAATACTGAGAAAGGAATAAGGAAGGGAAGGGGAAAAAAACCCAACAACCCATCTCACCACACTCAATAGTCAGGAAAGCTGGAGAGACCAAAGCCATGGTCACAGCCAGGTACAGTGTGGGGAACACTGTAAAACTTTCCCAGGCAGTAACCAGGTCAGACCAGGTACAGTGCACTCATTTTCTGAACACCAGTTAGCATAATTAAGTAGTGGCATAATGGGAATTTCAGTTTCAACTTTGCAAAGCCCTCAGATCGTTGAAAAGGATAGAATAAAACTAAAATGTGTCTTTCTACCTGCTAATCTTGCAATTCTCCGATGGGATTTGAAAACTAAGCTTCCTTTTTACCAGCTTGTGCGTTATCACTAGCTTAAGAAATAATCCTGTAGTCAGAATATAAAGTATATTTTCCCTGTGCTGTGTAAACTAGATCAAAATCTCACTCTGCCATTGGGAAATAGACTAAACACAGAAAATAAAGATGATACAACTTAAAAAAACCAGGAAGAACACATTAAATACCATTCTCTAAGTATTTTTCCTTACCATACTTGTAATACCTGTGTCATAGTTTATTGATATATAAAATATTGGTAAGAAAGAATCTCAAGAGACTTAAATAATTTGTATTTGTAGCCCAGTTCAAGACAGCCCACTGAGAACCATCAGATGTGCAAACTGCTGTTGCAGGTTTCATCTGAACAACCTGACATTCAAAGTTATTGTAAAATTTGCCTTCCTTGGCAAAAAGTGAGGAGACTTGCATTACATGAGGCTGAGTTTGAGCCTTTGCTGACAGCCCTGATGTCAGGTAAGCCACGGATGCATTGCTGTGCCTGGCACTGAAAATAAACCCTCCCTCTCCATTTAATTCCTCTCCCCCTCCTACTTTGCAAGGAGTACAGAAGCAGTAAAAGCCCTCAATCCCACACCCCTCCAGAGCTGAAAGGTTCAGCCACATCTCAGCAGATCACAGCCCACTGCAGGGCAGCTGTTGCTGGGGGTGCTGAGGTGCCCGAGTTAAGCAGGGCAGCTTAAGCAGTTTAATGGTGACTCACGCCCAGAGCACTCAGGAATTGTCGAGTGGGCAGCTCAGCAGGCAGACACTGAGGTAAAAAACCCTCTCTTAAGGCCAATAATCTCCTTAGCTGGTATGTCAGGAGCTGAAAAGGGACATGTGAACAAGCTCTGTTCTGTACCACCCTTCTGCCAGGAAATCCCTGCTGCTGGCTGGCACCTGGGGTCAGGAGAATCCTGTGTCCCACCCACTGGCTCGTGGAGGAACAAGCCCTGCAATGCTCTCCCTTTGCACCACAGCATTCATGCACAGGCCTTTGAGGTCACAGCAGACTCACACCTCCACATGACCACATTTGGACACCCCATAATCTGGATTTCTTGAGCAGCCAGGTAGATACCCCAGACCTTGCAATAGAAAAATGCTTTAAATGCAGAGGAGTCATTTAATGTGTTTTTACAGCTTACATTTTATTATTTATAAAATGGCTGATGTATGATGCTCATAGCTCGAGAAGGGAAGAACTAGTAGATGGGTATTCATATTTCACTGTCAACTTTCATTACCCTCTATTAGCATTAATCTGTCAGTACCTGCTTCTACCAGTTAATTCCTTTGACTTTCCCCAATCTGCACCTTGCTACAATATAATGACTCGTGTTTGTAAGGACAGGAGAATTTGGCTGCTTGAAACTTTACATTTGGGCTTTGTTAAAATGAGAGTGAGCATCATTGAGGCCAAATGTAAAAAGCCAGGCTGGAGAAGGTTATAAAAATTTCAAGTGGCAAGTGTCTCTCCTTTTATCTGACAGGTGTTATTAAGAGGCCATATTTCATTGTAACACACCAAATTTAAACAGAGCAGACAGAGGTAGAGCTCCACATTACACACAGGGCACATGGTTTATTCCTACTGATGGGACAGAACTTAACTGAAGCTGGAAGTGGGGAGTTCCTCTACCAGCTGCCAAGGCCAGCCCACCCTGCACTGCTGGATGCTCTTGGAGCTCTCCTCTGGCACTGCAGGCTCCAGCTGGAGTAGGAAATACATCTCCATAACTAAATCCTAGGATACTTCATTTATTATCTGTACCTCTATTTGTATATCTAATCTTAGATAAGGAAGGCATATGGAATGTTTATCTCTGGGAACACTCCATTTCAATAAAATCAAACATATTTCTACAAACTTGAGAGGAAGAAAGAACCTCAGAAGGTTTAAATCACAACTTTAGCCTGACCTTACTCTGCACACCTTGGCGTTCAACACTAAGACTGAAGGTTTTGTTTTAGAAATCTCATTCTCAGGAATTAACAAGGGCACTAATCACTAGTAAAAATGCACCAGTGTTAAATGTACTCACTTCCTTTATCCAGAGCAGTTTAGGTGGCTGCATTTCCACAGACATGGCTCCCCCCACGTAGTTCAGAACCCTGTGCTGGGTTGCGTTGATGCGCCTGACTTGGCTCGCTGCACGATGGTCCATCCACATGATCACATTCCTGTGGCTCTGTCCTTGGGGGGAAACAGAAAAAGTCTTACTTTAGCTCTGGTTTAACCCCAGCTCAGTACTGTAAGTTACCAGGCTCTAAACTGCTCCACACTTCCACTTCTACACTGAAAACTCAAATTCTATTTGTGTTAATAATTCACAGTGGATATCCAAAAATAAAATTTTAGCCCTCTGACCCAACTTTAGGACGTGCTGAGCACTGGGAATTCTGAATGAAACCAACCAGGCTTGTGAGTATCCAAGAACTGTGAAACACCATGCTCTCTTGTATTTCATTCAAAGAACCAGAAATTCCTGACAAAGTTCACATATTTAGTTAAAAATATAAAGGAACATTTTGGTGACCAAAACCAAAAATGTGACAGAAACTCAACAATTATGTTGTGAATTGAAATTAACTCAATCAGATACAGGGGTTCTCTCTCCTCTTCTATGGTTATGAGAAGAACCTACCTCATTTCTTCTGAAATACTGTTTCAAGGGAGATAATTTGCTGAAATGCTTTTATTTTGGATGTGCAAGGAAAAAGCATTTGGCAAGTCTGCAGCACACACAAATGAGAACAAGAAGCAAAGAACATTTTATCCAAATTAACCTCCAGAGGACCTGCCAGAGAGAGGGAACAGTTATCCAGGTGACACTGCAGATTCCTCTCTGGCTAAGTACACTGCACACTCCTCAGCACAGCCACTCAAGCATCATCTTGAAAACACAGTCCCAAACAAGGCAGAAGTGTGAGGCACATCAGTATTTCTAAAATGGATTGAAATACAACTCAGAGCTGTGAAACTGCTGAAACAACACCACTGTAAGATTCTTCCCAGCATTACAGTATTGAGTGAATTCTTGTCTTGTTGTTTAGCATCACCACTGTGTAAACTCAAAGTTCTCAAGGATATCAGAGCACAGAAAATGAGAACTGAATTTGACTCATTAGACCCAAAATAGCCCCAGACATCATTAGGCATTGAATAGGTTGTAAGAGACTCTCAAACTGAAAAATAAATAATCTGATCTAAATTTACAGAAGGACATTTTGGAGGTAAAGCTGTTTTTTGAGAAGGATAGAAGGAGATGACAAACACATCTGAGACTAGAAAGGGAACACACAGAATTATGATTATGTCTCTGTAACTGCTGATATAGCACACACCTAATCTTAAGTGGGATTCACTGGGTAAAAGAAGTGCAGCACAGACTTTTTTCTGAATCACCTACCCAAAAATTAATAAAAGCCCCCCAGATTTTCAGAAAAAGGTCACACACTGTTTCTAAAGTTTAGCACTGTCCTAGACAAAGACAGATCACCAGAGTAATAAAATACACAAACTAAACTTTTCTTGCCTGCAGCTCCATGACAGAGCTAGCAGTTAGACTACACTAACACTAACATTTTTAACATTCCTTTACTAGTGTGGATGGGCATATATGCACACTGTAAAAGCCATGATCAGTACAGTCTGAAGGAGAAGAAAACATGCCAGAAAGAAAAATTAGCGTAGATTTGCCTAAGAAGCAACTTCTCAGAGCCAAGATGAATGAATGTGATCTTAAGTTGACAAATATTTACCCAAAGAGTAAATAATTCTCATCTCAGATTTAATTTTGCAGTAAAATTAAAACAGTAAAACCAAGGAAAAGAATTATCTTATAAAAAAGAGTTTGTGGCATCTCCATCTCCAAGAGTCAGCCCCACCACTTGGCATTTGGAGGACATAAAGAGTTCCCTCCCATCCGTGGTAGAAGTCACAGTAACACCACATTTTGTGTGCAGCCCCACCTTCAGAGTTGACTGCCAAAGGCTGGGACTGTTTATCCACCACAACAAGGGAACAGGTAGCATCAAACCCAAGCCCTCGGATCTGGCTGGCATCCACGCCACGGACAACCTCCTGAAAATACACAAAACACAGGAATACAAATCCATCCATGCATGTGCAAGTGCCATGTGAACTAGTGAGCACACAGAATGAGTTACAAGTTAGCTCAAAAGCTGAAATTTCCTAAATTCAGTGTTCTTTAAAACTTCCAATCATAAACACATGAAATTACCAGAAATTCTTTGTGTTTCAAATCCAAATTCAGAGGTCTTTATCTACAGTCCTGGATAAAAGCAGGAAGCACAAAAATATCAGTAAAAAAAGGTAGCAGAAAACCTGCAATGTTAATTTTCTCTCTTTTCTACAGCTTGGAGCTGAGCTGGATATGAAACATGGACCAGGATTAGGACCAAGCTTTTCCATCAACTACTTCACTGACTTCCTGCCTGTGGAAGCAACAATCTTCCAGAATTGTTTTGGTAATATTGTGATTGTCTTGCAATACTGAAGGGTCCCAAAACTAAAGTTGGTCAAAATCTGTAGCCATGATAACACCTCTGCAATGCACACCTTTACTCAGCTACCAAGAGTGTGAATAGCACACTTTTTGGAAGGTTTCAAGAAAAAAACCCAAAACCATTGCTCCAAAATGCCTGAACTTCATGGCTTCCAGCAGCACTGGAAAAAAAACCACAACACCCACAAGGATTAAGTGCCAAATGAGGTTGCAAGACACCTAAAATGTAGCACGGTAATAAATTGCCACTTCTCAGCAACAATAAAAATATCATTATTTTAATTAGTACTATAAGGAAAGACTTTCAGTAGACTTGCACAGTGCCAGTCTCTTACTGGCTCTGTAAAACTGCAGTTTCTGAGACCATTTTATTGCTTAAATATAAGAGATTGCATTTAAAGAGGTCAAGAGCAAGAACAAAGCCACTCAGACAGAGAAAAATCAAATAAGCAGAGGAAGACTTGCTCTTCTTTAATGTCAAGCTGTTCTTCCCTATCACCCCTGTCACTCCCTTCTTTCCTTCTATCCACTCACCTCCTCTTCTCCATCTCAGGGCATTTCTGCAGAGCCAAGCTCATTAATATTTGAAAAGGCTGATCAATAACAAGACAATGGGTGAAGAGTCCATCTGCAAATTACTAAGCGTATCATGAATATTTAAAAAGCCAACCTTAGAACATGCAGCAGGCAGGGGCTGTAGTGAGGAAGATGAAATGTCCTCTGTGCACTGCAAGCAAGGTCTCTAATTTACCTTTATCTCCAGCATGTACAGGCAGAGCCCTGGATCAGAGGGTACAAATTTTCCCCTGTAGTAAAGTCTGTTTCAATCTGGTTCTATGTTTGATACTATTCACAGATATTTATTATTTATTGTGGTCTTATAATACTGGATCCTCTAATAATGAGGATGACAAGTGTTACTTTAGAGGCCATCCACAAACCAGATTACAGTTTTTTTACAATTTTTCTTCAATAAATTCTCCTTTATGACTCCAGAGCAGCCCAATGCACATCTCCAGATATATGCACTGCCAGGTTCTGAGCAACCTTGACTCCTCCAAGAACTGTCTCGTGGGTAGAGCATCCACCAGCTAAACAAAGCTCACAGATGTGAGACCTGGAGGCAGTGGGTAAATCCTCCCTCTGCAATTACAGCACAAAGAAAGGTCTTTCATTCTATTTGCAGTTGTAGCATGAGTTTCTTTCACTCTGGCCTTCAACTCCTCACCAGTAAAACAGACATTTGTGAGGCTGTATCAGCCTCAAGGTGCCTTTAGTGCACAAGGGTGGTCACAAGTTACACAGCATCAACAGACCTGAGTGGAAGTGACTGACACGGGGACTGCAGGACGGTGAATATTCAAACCCTGCAACACAAAGCCTTCATTTTGTCCTTGCCCACCTTTGTGACAGAGCAGCAGGCAGCCCAGATGTCTGCAGAGGATTGCTCATAGTGGTCTGGCCGGGGCTCCCAGACCTGGATGGGTCGTTCTGCGTGTGCCACCACGGTCCCAGAGCCGTCCACCAGCGCCGCGCGAACGCTGGCCGAGCCCACGTCGACGCCAACGTAATATTTCACTGCAGTCTGCTTCTCACTGGGCATTTTTAATAAAAACTGTTGAAGGAAAAGAAATAAAAAAAGGGGTTAAAAGCAGATAAAATGACTGATGGAAAAAGTGCCAAGAGCTGCTGCCTCCCATCAAGCCAAACATCCCACCTGTGGTGTGATGCTGGTAATTATAAAGTAACTACGTGACAATCAGTTACATGTTACCCAGAGGAAAAAAAGAATAAATAAATTCAAGTTTTCAAGAGCTCTCCACCATCAATTCACACCACTTTAAAGACTCAGAAAATAATTTTCTGAAAATGTGTTGAGCCATGAGAGCATGGTGTGAAATCTCTGCCTACTCTGACATCCTACAAGAACAAAGTGAGGTTAAGTTAATTGATTTAATTATTCACAATGAGTTGCTTATTTCACTATATTAAGTTTAACTATTTGACATTTAATACAGTGACAAATTCACTGTTCTTAATTTCTCACAGTTTGTTCTTAATTAAGAGTTAACATTTACATTTTAATCAAGCCGTGAGAATGCTAAGTAAGAGCTGATAGAAGTATTTGAAACATCAGACAAATACCACCTTTAGTGCTTGCATGAACCTTGTACATCTCTGAAACACATGAAACTCAGCTGACACACGGCTTCTGATATTCAGAAAATGAATTTAATGCATTTACAATGCACGGTATTTACAGAGCATCAAAATGGCTGTACTTAAAAACAGCCCACTTCTCCTAAAGAAGTGACCTGGATAATTTCTGGCTATGGCTGATGGGGTGGTTAGAGGGAGGAATATAGGCAAAGGGGAAAAGATTTGGAAAGTCCTGATTAACAGAATATGATTATTCACATTTCAAATTAATATTTATTTCATTTTTTTTTTAATAACAACATTGAGTACAGGTCAAGATCTACTGGCACGAGGTAGGTGTCTTTACCATCCATGGCTGGCTTGTAACCACTGCTGCTGATAAATATCACAAATCTACAATCACTGAGGGTTAGAGGTGGCAGGTGAAAAACAAGAAGCCCCCTATCTCAGCAAATTCCAATTTTGGATAATAATTAATTAGGACTAAGTTTCATTTGTACTCAAAATGGCATAAAACAACCCCTTGGCAGAAGAAACCAACTGAGGCTTCTCTTCCTCCCACCCCTTAAACAGCTCATGGAAATGTGGTCAGTCTGTGGAGATCTGTTATCACACAATCATTTTTTCCTGCTTCAATCTGGCACTTCAAGCCCAGACCCCACTGCTGGGCCCAGGGCCCATGGTTTTGTTCTTTGCTTGGCCAGCATGAGGGAGTTCTGTCCCTGGTACAGACCAAAGCAGCCACCTCACCACATTCTGCTCACACCCTGCAGGGTCACCAGAGTAGCTGCACATATCATCAGCTTCTAATAATGTCAGAAAGTAGAAAAAACTCCAAACTATAGAGCATATTGTGGTCCTGCTGGAAATCCTGGCTGCTGCCTCCCAGCATGCTGGTTCTGCCCAGCAGATTAGGTGCAACACACACTAATCTCATTAAGCAAGGTCATGTGTCCAAGCAATGAGCAATCAGCTAAAAATAATGGTGTGCCATGAGTCTAACACCTAGGAATATTGGCAAGAAAGCCTGCTTTATTTTCTTGGCCCTGGCTCTGTGACCTGGTCAGAGGAACAAAAGCCAATCCCTCTGCCAGAGAGGACAACTCTGCTGCTACGGGTGATTAATGCTGCATCTGTCACCTGGGGGGTGACAGCACTCAGCTTCTCCCTCTTAGCCCTCAGCTGGAAAAGCAGTTTCAAGACATTCTTTTCAACATAGTATTTACTTCTTAGTTTTGCACTCCACCTCCCCAATGCTCCAAAGGCTGGCTGCAGGTGCTGCAAGTTCCTTGTGAGAAATTTTACTACAAAGACATTGCATAATACTGTTCCTGATACTATCTCACAAATTTCCCTGTTTTTCCCCTATTTCGGCTCTGCCTTTAGCTGCTGACTCATAAAAAGTTGAGAGAGAATAAACCACAAGCTGCAAACCAGATTCTTTTTTTAAAACATAGGCAAATCCTTCTTACGTGCTTTTCACAAAATACAAATAGCAAAAGGAGTATTTTATATCCTGCCTCCTGCTCATACACACAATATTACTCCAAATTTCTCTTCCTTGTATGGCAGCCTTGATTTTAGCTCATTAATGTGTTTTTGCTACTTAGAGAAAAAGCTTAGCAGATGTTAGAGAATTAAGCTCACAGTACCTCCTACTCAGCACTTGAAATTACGGCTTTGCATTGGATTCTTCCCACAAACATTTGAAACCTGGAACCCAATCTGCCCATGTTATGTTTACTTTCCTTTTTTTTTTCCTTACTAAGCAACTAAGATGTGCCTGTGTGAGTGACTGGGCAGGAAGCAGAGTTTGTTTATGTGCTTGAGCAGTGCATATCAGCCTTTGCACATCCACCAGTTTATTGCTGTCAATCACTTGGAACAGGAAAGAGTTAAGTGACAGTACAAAACCAAGAACCTCAAACTTATTTTAACTGGTCTCTTTCTGAATAACACTCACCTAGATTCACAAAGCAGCACTCAATATCTCATGAAAAAAAGGCTAAAAGTATTAATCCTTTTTCAAGAAGAGCAAGCACTAAGTTACAGAGGCTGTTCAAAGTAAAGTGTCTCTGCAACATGATCTGATCTGCTTGCAAAAACGTAATTTGATGCCAAGGGTTTTTTTGGAATACCAAACACTTGGTATGCCACCTACTTATCAACCCCATCCACAAAAAGCACTGTCATCTCTAGGTCATAAATGTCAGCAATTATGGACTCCGCCCAAGGGTATTTCTTGAGAACCTAAGAACTCAGCAGAGAAGTTGGTGGAAAATATTTAGCCAAAGTACAGTGATAAAAATTTTAACGAGGAATGTTGTCATTCTGTTTTGTTTCATTTGGTACAAGAGGAAGCTCCAAATCAGCTCCAATTGAAAGAACTCTTTAATGGAGTTCAGGGGTAGCAGAAGGTCCCTGCAGAAGAGTCTTGCTTTGGAATTTGGACACCAACATTCATTGCCATGTGAAAAGAAAACTGTTGTGTAAATAAAACATTAGTTTGGATTTTTTTATCTGCTGGGTTCATAGCTTCTGCAGGCAATACAATCATGAGGAAAACTCAACCAGAAAAATGACTGAAATTAAATGTCCTAAAAGTCCAGTCAGAGAGGTCAGTTCATCAAGCACAATATTCCCAACCTGACACCAAAATATTTTATGCATGGATGATGCATGTTAATGGACTTTCAAGGGGTGGAAGGCAGTGGAGATAGGACCTTCTAAATCCCTGAAGTATCTAAACTCAGGAAGCCTGGCTCCTTGCAGCCAAGAAAAATGGCCTCCTTCAATACAGCCTTGTCTGTCCACTGCAGAATTCAAGCCTCATATTTTCAACTTATTTGAATTTGCAAACAGAAGGACAGGGGCAGAGGAAAAAAGTAAACTTAAAAGACATGTCCAGCTTGCCCGTGTTAATCCATGGCTGTAACTGCTAAGTCAGGACAAGAAGCCAAAATTCTCTCCAAGCACTAAACCAGCAATGGCCTCTTTCTCTGCAAATCACAGCAGGGACAGAATGGCTTTTCAAACAAGCATTTATGATCAAAAGGCTACAGCATATTATAAATATTTATATGGCCCATTAAATAATAGTCTGTATAAATATTATTCAAAATGTGCATGCTGGAAACCACAGACTTCCCAGTTTATCCTTGTACAAATGTGTTAGTTTTCCCACACAGGCAATGAAGAAAGAAAAAGGAGGGGTAAAACTCAGTTGCAAAAATATTAAAAGAAAAAAAAAAGAAAGAAAATCCTTAGCATTATTTAATTTAAAAGGAATGAGTAAGTAACCAGATGGGTTTTTCATGAGCACTGTCAGACTCATCTGTCCCACTTTACCCCATGGTTATGGGCCTGCCAGGACGTACCTTTCTGTTAAAGCCAGGGTGCACGAGGGGCTGCACTCTCACACCAACACAGGCCCAAGCTCAGCACAAGCTTTCAGCAGCAGCAATTTAGACTTCGTGGTGCTGTGTGCTTAAACACAAGGAATTAGGAAGGATTGGCATGTCTGCTTTAAACTTTGATCTTTGGAACGCTGCGGGCTGCCCAAACCCGGTGATTGTGGATAAACAGTGTGTTTTTAGTAGTGCAGCTGTGCTTTTCTATGGGTTACCAAGAAAAAGATTAACAGGCTCAAATTAGGCTTCATAAGCTTCATGTGAAAAGATCTAAATATGCTAAAGAAAAGCTGCTTTTCAATTGTAGAAAGGACATAAACCAAAACAAGCCCTTTTGGCATTACACTGGAAATTCAGCACTTTGTTGGCTTGCTAGAAGTAAGTAACCAATACAAGTGGTGGTGGTAGAGTGGCAGTATCTCCTTGAAGCCAGTGAACTGCCTTTCCTCTTCCAGCTTCTGCAATTCCTGTTGGAATGTGGAAAGAGAAAGAAGGCACATGTCTGTGTGGGAGAGCAGGAGCAGATGGGGAATTCTAACACTGTGGTGAAGGGCAGTACTAATATAGAAAATATCCTTAAATGCCCAAGGGAGTGTGCAATAACTGTCAACAAGCATTTATTTGTCAGCTACCCCACAGCAAACAAAACAAACACAAGGAACAAAAGCACACCTCACCTCCCCTTTTCCCTTCCCCAAACAGAAACACGTACATGCAGGATCTCTGTCTTAGGAATGTGGGGACTGTGCTAACAGTAACAAAACTGGAATAAATAAAAATGGAGCTGGGGAAAATATGCTTCTCACTGAAAACCAAACACCTCTAGATTATTTAATCAGTTCTCTGGTACATTCTATGGAGATTTCTTGCATCTTACAAGGCAAAACAGCTTCAAATAATGGAAGATTCCAGTAATAGGATCCAACCCTGACTCCAGTCCTATAATATTTAGATTATTCCATCAAAGCCTTCCTAACTGTCCCCCTAACATTGTAATGCAGAGTCAATAAATCCCAGCACAGGCAGGACTGACAATATTCTACAATTTTCTAGTATCTCCTTTTCTCTCTATAAATAATTCACTCTATACTAATTTGCTGTAATGTCTCTCCAGATCTTTTTTCTTCCCCTTGCTTTCAGTGTCCAAGACAAAGTCATTACTTCATTGCTGCCCTATGCCCTCTAATTCTATCTTTTGGATTTTAAATACTTTCAGGCCAAACTACTTCCACCTGCTCTGATATAAAGCAAGGCACATTTGGGTTTATCCTGGTGTAACCAGTAAGTGAAGAAGTGAAAATTACTAAATTATTCTAAGAAAGTAGATCCAAACATTATTTCTTTTCAGCTTCTCCTGCCTACGTAGTTATCTCAGGAACAGTAGAAGGATGTCAGCATGACCAGTGCCAGTAGATACCAAGCTCTTACATGTACAGCAGAGTTGGTTTTCTCTATATTCTGCTCGAGAAGAGTTTGTGCTAAACAGAAGAATTATCTGCTCTCCTTCCAGTTCCTGTCTTCAGCTCACACAGGCAGACACAGCCAGTGGTACTGATGATCAAATAGGAGCAATGGCCCCTGATTAAAGAGCAGAGCGTGGCTGTGCTGGGTCAGATGAAAGGTCCAATTAGCCCAGGATCCTGCACAAACAGCAGAAGCCGTAGGAAAAGCATATGCCTGCCCTTTTCCAGCAGTACTTCCCCAGGACACCCTTCCTCCTGCTATCTATAGTAAAGGCACTTCCTGAGCCAGAAATTTTATCTTTAGGATTAGCAGACCTTGAAGGCTTTTCCCTCTCTGAATTTGTTTGTGTTCTTTCTGAATCGAGGGAAACTTTTCTAACTGCAAACTACTGTGGTAACAAGTTATAAAGTTCTGTGTAAACAATGCAAGAAAAAGCCCTTTGGTTTGTTCTGAGCCTGTCACCTGCTAGTTTTGTTTGATGTGTCTGAGTTGCTGAGCCAAAGGAGACATTAAGCAATTGCTGTGTATTTACTTTCTCCATGCAGTCATGATTCCATCTCGTTGTGAATCACCCCCAAAGGCCTCACTGCAGCTATCCACAGACCATGGGTATCGAGCTGAACTCACTACCTCTACATGGTCAGGTAAGACAAAAAGCATTTTCCTGCTCTGAGTGCTCATGGATGTGGCAGTAACACAAGTACCATAACACACTGCAGTAGTCAGTACTAATAAACAGCAAGAAATAATGCCAAGGCCACTTTGGGCAAGTGGAGATACTGCTCAGAGATGCTGCAGTAGGAAAACAATGTGCTGGTGTCAGCTGAGAGGTGCTGCTCAGGAGCACGGAACTGGCCAGGGATTTCCAGCTTCAGGCAGGTCCCAAAACACTGACCTCACAACAGAGGGATCCAGGAGGTCCCTCCAACTACATGCTTGGGGAAGACTTGGGACTGCTGCTCAACCCTGGCCCCGCTGAGGTTGCTGCACAGCAGCAGCAAAGGGCCCACACCGAGCACACCCAGCTGCTCCCTGGCCTGGAACTCTGGCACACAAAGGAAACAAGTGCAGCTCCCCTGCTCCAGAGCTCACCTAACCCCGGGAGCAGCAGGAAACAGCTGCGAGAGGAGCTCTCAGGAAAAAGGAAGGCTGAGAAAAGGGCTGTGAGAACAACATGAGAAGACACAGCCTTCTGGGGAAAACCAACAGCTCCGATTCCCTCCAGAATCTCTGGGCCCTGCTGGGACTGGGCCATCACTTCAAAAGCAGGGTCTGATCCTGCATCCACCTGTGGCACCCTCCCAGCCATTGTCAGGAGCCCAGGACTGAACCCCTGACGCTCGTGAACATCCCAGGTGCACTCACACGGCAGCAGGATTTTGAACACTTGCATAACCCCCAATTTCTCCAGCAGAGGAAATGTTGATCAGTGAATGCCAGGACACAATGCCCAGGCAGGAAAACCTAAGGAATAAGGGGGGTGTATAGCAGCACCCTCTCTTTTCCCCAGCCTGGCAATGGCAGTGGATACAAGCCATGCACACCACGCTCCTGAGATCCAGCCCTGCTCTGCCGCTGCAGCTGCACACATCCCCAAAGGCTGTGCTAATGACCTGGCACACAGACATGTCCCAAATGACACTGCAGAGTGCCTGCAGCCCTGAAAGAAGACACTATCTTGTTTACATTGACTGAGGGGGAAAAAATGCCATCTAATTATTACATAAATTCTGGCTGTAGCAGCTTCATGACTAGTTGAAAAGAGGTAACAGGCTCCAAAATGACTGATGGACCCAAGTGTTTGGATCCACCAGCTTATCAATCTAATGCTAAGGAAGATCTTTCATATCCCTGTGTCTCTATCCCTTTAACCTACCCATGATGGACAGAGAGAATAATCTCTGCTCTTCGCCTGTAAAATTGATTCATGTACTGTGACTTTTTTTTTTTCACTCTATGATGAAAATAGAGAAACAAATAAAAAACCCTGAACCAAAAAAAACACACGCCACAAAAAAGCAGTACACTGTAAACACAGCCTAGCACAATAATGTGAATTTGCAAAATATCTGTTTAAGTTATAAAATGGAATTTGGAGGAGAATGCAATTCAAAAGGCACAATTACAATTCACACAGCAGCTTTAAACTGCATTCCTGCAGCAAACCAGCCTTGGCACCAGGAGCTTTTGTGCAGGATACATCCAGCCATTATGCCACTGTGGATACAAATTAGCCAACCTAGGGCAACACTGATATTCTAACTTTAGTCACATCTTTAGATTCCGGTGCCACATCACGGTTGAATCTGGCACTAACCCTGTGATTACATATCAGCAGATCAGTATAAAAATAATTTGTTCTGAGTTCACAGTTTTATGAAATGATAAAACATCAAAATTAGCACTCTGGCTGAAATCCACTGCATTTCCCATCAAGGCTTACACATTTAAGCAACATCTGAACCAACTGCCTATAATTACTCCTGGCAGATACTGGAGCACTTAGGCCAGCAGTAGATGCAACAGTGAAATAAATTTTTAAAGACATGCTGCAAACCACTTCAAGATGCTCAGCCCAGAAGCAAACATGTGCCCATAAGCTCAATCCACGGTTTATTTTACAGGATTTGTTCACTCTTGCATAGTAAAAGCCTGAGAAGAATGACAGCCCCAAGTAATCTGTCAGTTTAAAATTAAACATTTATTTGGGCTGCAATTTCAAGAACACTCACCCCGAAGTTCCTGTCACAACTGCTTAAGAGGAAGTGGGGTTACATATTAGCTTAGGTTAAAAGAAACACTAATTCTGCACAAAACCAGTTATTTATTTATTCAAAATAACCAACATTTGAAAATTATAATTTAACTGAGAAACACAGAATGGAGTAACAGAAGTGGCTAAGAATATACATAAAAACTTCTTAGCATAGGACTAGTTTATTTAGTCTCTTGACACTATAAATTTATTTCTGCCATGATTCTTGTAGCTGGGAACAGCTGTCCCTACAAGCAACCAATTCTCTCTGCATTCATCCTCCTATCCCAGACACCCTTCCCAGGAAAAAGAAAGTGCCTCTTTTTTTTTTTTTTCCATATGCTCATACACATTCCTGATGGAAAGGGACCATTAACATTACAGAGCCTTTAAAATTTAATTGGTTTTGTATTATATCTAAGTACACTTAAATAAAAGCTAACTATTTAAGCAAATGGTCTTCCAGGATAAGAAACAGAAGAAATACAAGGGAATTAAATACAAGACCACCTTCCCAACAATGTGTCAGCTTATTACTACGTAAAAACCTCCGAGATGACCAAGCCCTCTCCTCTACTTCCCTGGAATTTGTTTTGTAAATGCTCTCCAGAGAAGAGAACTGGTGCTAAGTTTATTAAACTTCCTAACAAATCCCAGGCACCTCAGCAGGGAAGGAATCTGCCAAGTTACCAGTTCCTCACCGGGGCAGAGCCTGGCACCAGCGAGGAACACGCCCATGTTGGCAGGTCTGGAGCCCAGCACGAGTAAATTCCAGCAGGTTCCTGGGGTGTGCTCTGTGCCAGCCCTCGAGCTGCTGGGGATCACAGGGGCATGACAAGGAGACAAGGCTGTGAAGGTGCCAGAAAAAGGAGCTGCACAAGGATGAGGGAGGCAATGGTGGCAGCAAGACAGCAGTGCCAGCAGCCCCTGTGCCAGAGAGACAGGACTGGAGATGACATTTATGGAAATCTCCTGGAGATATGGAGGATTAGGCAAGTGTGTGAGTGATGTGCATGTCCCACCTGCCCAGGTCAGGTCACCTGAGCGCTGCCCTTTCACAGAATCACAGAAAAAGCTGAGCTGGGAAAGGATACTCAAGGATCATCAAGTCTAATTCCTGGACGTGCACAGAACCCCAAGAGTCACACCGCGTGCCCGAGAGCATTGTCCAAATGTTCCCTTGAACTCTGGAAGGTTTGGTCCTATGACCCTTCCAGGGAAGCCTGTTCCAGTGCCGAACTACCCTCCAGGGAAAAACCTCTTCCTACTACCCAACCTCAACCTCCCCTGACGCAAGTTCAGGCCATTCCCTCGCGTCCTGTCCCTCGGCACCACCAAGAAATCAGCGTGTGCCTCTCGTTTTTCCCTCACCGGGAAGCTGTATTTGAAGGACAGGGGAAGGCGGCTGGGATAAAGGTGATCCAACAGCACAGGAGGCGCTGGGATGGTCCTTGTGCCCACCCCGGCCCTGGACAGCCTCAGACGCCTCCCCTGGCACCGGGCACCCCCGGGCTGCCGGGGGCTGTGAAGGGCAGCCCCGCTCGCACAGAATTACACTGGGAGTTACACATGGCCGTGCTGTACAGAAACGTCAGGAGACAACTCGGGACAGCCAGAAGGACGTAAATCCCATCGGCTACACGAAAAGCAGGCTCTGAGCTGATCTGGAGCGATGCGACCGCTCAGCCCACGCACGGCCGGGGCGCGCCGCACGGGGCCCGCGGCTGCGGTGAGGGGCTCCCTGGGGAAGGAGGCGGCGCTGGTGACTGAACAACAACACGAACGCGAGACCTCCTTTTAGAGCAGCGGGATCCGAGCCCTAACGGAGGAGGACGGAATCCTCCGGGCGGAGAAGGGGCAGGGACAGGGGCAAGGACAGGGGCGGGAGCCGCGCTGAGGCAGCGCTCCCCTCGCGGGCGGCCGCGCTGAGGGGCCGGGGGCCGCCGTGCCCTGGCCAGCGCCGTCACTTACTCGTGCAGCCGTCACTTACTTGTGCCCCCGGCACTGCCCGGGCCGGGCACACCCCGGCGGGGACGTCCCCTGAACCCGCCGCTGCCGGGAAAGCCGCCGGGCTCCCCCGTGCTGGGCTCCCCGGGCCGGGCCTCCCCCGGGCCGGGCTCCCCCTCGCCGGGCCGGCCGCGCCTGCGCCGGGAAGGGGCGGGCGGGGGAAGCGGCGGCCGCGGCCCCGCCGGGGCTGAGGGGCAGCGGCGGAGCGGGGAGGGAATCGCCCTTCGCCCTCCTGTCTCAATCAGGAACAAGGCGCGGGCTTGGCGCGGTTTGGTAAATGGATGATAAATGTTATTTCCCCGAAATATCAGGGGTCGCTGAAGTGTTGGAGAGGTGTAAGAAGCCACATGGAGACCGCTGAGAAGAATGTATACAGTATAGAAGGATAATTATATAAAAACATCCAGGCAAATAAATATGTAGAAACATATAGAATAATAAATAATCAGGAGGGAATGTCAGGGCTCAGGACATCTCTCACCCTGAGACTGTAAATGTAAATGCTCCTTAAATGAGTAAAACAGGGCTGCGAGCCATGAGTTTGGTTTTCTGCATGGGGGCACTTTGAGAGTTTACCTGAAAAACAGGAGAATTGCTGATGTGAGGTTTAGTTAAGCAAAACCCTGGGTTTAGTTAAAGTTTGCTTAAAATGGAGAGAGGATGGGGCAGTGGGATGCCCTCCAATGCATCCCTGGAAAACTGAGAAATCACAGAATCAATGAGGTTGGAAAAGACCTCTCAGATCATAGAGTCCAAGCCATGGGACAGCCGTGGCTGAGCATTGCATGGTTTGGGAACAGATCCCACCACACCCCTGCATGACCCTCCTCAACCCACGCAGGGAGGAGCAGATGGCAGCCCTCACATTCCCATCATGTCCAAACACTTCTGGCCCCAGGGAGCCACCAGGGATTTTTCCCGTTACCCCCCAAATATTCTACAACAGGAAATCTTGCAGCAAAAAAAGTTCTCTTGCAACATTTCCAGAGTATTCCCACTTCGGCCCGAGCAGAAATGCTGCAGGAACAACCTTGCTCAGGGAAAGATGAGTGTTTGTCTCGTGGTTAGAGCACAGGGTTCGTGGTCAGGAGCTGTGGGTTCTCATTCCAGCCTTGCCACTGAATCATTTTGAGAGCTTTGCTAGTCACTTTGTACTAGAACCAGTCAGGAATTTTCCGTTGGGATGATTTTCTGATGGAAAACACTGCTTAAACCAAACTGAAATCTGGGTGAAAATTGATTTTTCTGTTGGGAATACCTTGTGTCTGGGCTTAGAAAGGACATTCAACCCAAACTGCAGTGTTTGGGGGTTTTGCTGAATGTTGAATGTTTTGCTTTGAATAGATAGGTTAAAAAAAAACCAAACAAACCCCTTTTGGCTGTAATTCCAAGTCATTTTACAGCATGGTGTGAATGTGTGCCCTCATGCTCTGCTTTGCTCCCCAGGAGGTCTGCGGTGTAGTGAGATTTAAATTTCTCTTTTCTGAGACGTGTACATCCTGATCTGAGTCAGACCTGGCCCGTAGGGACAAATCCCAGCGTAGGGCCACCACTCTGGCCAGGGAAGTGCTCCATGCAGAGAAAGTGTGAAGTTCAGAGACACAAATGAGCTATTTCACATTAGCTCAGTGGCCTAAAACAAGGCACCGTGACTGGGGAGATACCCAAATGTTTTGTTGGACTGAAGAGCAGTAAAATTAAGCCCAGAGAAATGGACCTGATCCTGTTCAAGAAGCCCATTCCTCTATTCATTAAAAACAAATTTATTTCTGCCCTCCACGTTGTCATACACTGACAGTTTCTTTTAGTATACTTGTTCTCCTCCCACAATGTATTTGTAGACACCATTGAAATCCCTTATTTGTTTTGCCAAGTTAAATATTAATAATTTATTTTCTCACATAACAGCAAGTTGTGGGTTATCTAATAGTTTTTCCTGCACTTCTGTCAGTCAGAATTCATGTTTTCTGAGCATGAGTGATCAGAGTCTGACATACTGTGTAATGTTTCAATGATGGCTTGCAAGAGACTTGTACAGTGGTAATAATAATTCCCCCTACACTCTTTTAGTTACAGACAGGCATCAATTTCGCCTTAAGTCCACCTATATCACATTAGCATTACCTCGATTTACCCAGGTCTTTTTGCTCCAATAAATAACAAAAATAAGTACAGACAAATTTATTAACTTTTGCTTGATACATTTTTCCATTTCATCTCACTTCTCTAGTACTCACATGGTTTCTATCCAAGTGAGTGACAAAGGAAGATATTTTCAAGAACAATTATAAATTTCCAACTTACAAAATCAAAGTGCTGGAAATGCTTCTTATTAAAGAATCCAAGTTTAGATTATCATATATTCCCAAGCCCACATGAGGCTTAATTCATTGCTCCTTTGAAATATTCTGAAAGCTGCGGGTTAAGAGGTGTTATATTAGTGCAGAATAATGATGATTAATTTGTGCTTTGTATCAAATGCAGGAGGAGCAGCTACATGTGCAGTGAATCCTCTATAATTCCAAAATCTTTCTATAAACTTGAAAATATTCTGTGGATGTACACGCCTTAAATGGAACTCAAGACCAATTTTTCCTGTTTAGTGTGTGGCTGTTGTAGTTTTCCTTCAAATAATCCCCCCCACTCCCCCACCCCCCATTCTTCCAAGATTCTGGACAGATTCACTTAAAATACACCCTTTTGCCTTTTCATTTTGGAGTAACTAATGAAAACTCCATTTTAAATGTGCTTTCTGGGAGGCAGGGGTGTTCTTTTATTCGTGATTAACCAGAGCCCGTATTTCAAGCAGCAGGGATACAGCTCCAGGTAGTGTAAATCAGCATTGCCCGAGATGGCCCCCAGTCCTCTCAACCCCTCAGAACAATTTAGTGGGTTTAGATGACAGCTGGCATCTTTGAAATATTCTCTTTTGCAGAACTAGACTAGATGTGACACTTGCTGGAGAAGAAATCTTGCATAAATCTGTCGAAAAAGACTCAATCATATTACTTCACTAGCTGTGGTAACCTTTGGAGGCCAAAGTCCAGACAGGTTGAGAAATGGAGCATGAGTCCATAAAGGTGACAATTCCATTAACTGCAATCAGAGAGAGAGGTGAATGGTGAGATAAAGACAAATGACTCCTTCTGTAAAGAAAAGAAAATATGTGTGTGCAGGGGAAAGAGGCAGAATTAACATTTTCCTGCCTTGTCAAGGAAATAAAGACCCAGCCCTGCTCTGTTGAGATCAACACAAAAATTTCTCTTGAGCTCAGTAGATGCAAGTTTTGCCCCAACATCCCAACTCCTGGTGAATGTCAAGCAGCAATGGACCTCTGAACACCCCAAAATTCCATTTTTATTAGCATAAAAATAGAAGGGGAAAACATATTTATTAAAGTTCCTGCTTGCATGTGTGCTTAGGCAGTTCATACAAGCATCTGAGGGTGGGTTTTAATCTCATTTGAAGAAGTATAGCACTTCTTTAAGTGTTAGAGGAAGTAGGAGTTGGGGAATACTCTGGATGAAGTGCTTACTGGGCCATTAGACCAGGACTATTCATCTAAACAGGGAAAAGGGGAAGTAAAAACCAAGTGAATCCCCAAGAAGGGATTTTTGAGTGTACAAAAGGAAATTTCCTTTGGGGGATTTTTTCTGGTTTTAACAGAAATATTAAGTTACTCTTGGATACTGGAGTGGCCAAAAAGGGAAATCCCTGTTTCAAGTGCCTCTAAATATAGCTAGAAAAATAATTCTGATTTTATCAATTTGTGGCCCATTTCCTCACATTTTGGGCAGCTCACCTTTGCTAATACCAAAGTCAGAAGCTGATACAAATAAGCAGACAATATTTCAGGCTCCACCAAAATTCCAGTGTCTTGCCCAGGGCCTGTTCCTGCCTGCCCACTTGGCTGGACACCAATATCCTTTATTCTCAGGGGAGTCAGCCTTCCAAAAAACCACTTGGCACTCGAGTCAGGGCTGCTCTGTTTTCCTAACGTTCATGGCAGGCAGGATGTTTTCCGACTCTGGTACCCAACAGTTGAGCATTCCAGACAGTATGGGGATTTTTCTTTTGAAACCACACTTCCAATGCCATAAGAATCAGTGAGGTTCTGTGATACCGTGTGATCCTGGTGGGAAAATAGGATGACTTTGCTGTCACACAGCAATACACAAAGGGAAAATGTGCATGGCTCTTGCCACCTTTGTAAACTCTCCTTCTGTGGTGTCAATGCTGAAAAAATCCTGGCTTAAAGTCCTGTTTCATCAACTGGCTCCCCTCTGGGAAGATTGCCAGAAGGAGAAGACCCCCTCCCAAAATGCCTGGCCAGAAAAGCAGCCCACTGGTGCAGTGTGGCAGAGAGTGCTCAGTAGTCTGTGCACACAGTGTTTTCAGCAAGTGAAAATGTTACTTGCTCCCCAGAACACACAGTACAGATACCTCGATAACTTTTTTTTTGCCTATCCCTTCCACTTGAATTTTAGAAACATGACTTTATCATTAACATTTTTATTCAGGTTTATTCCTGAGCTCACTGATGTCAGGGCCAGCCCCAGCTGTGCAGGTGTTCCCTTGTGGAACAGACACTGCCCAGGGCAGGGCAGGCAGGTGACAGCTCAGCCAGGACTGGACTCTTCACTGCCCAGGGGCAAACAGACTGTCCTGGGAGGCAGACTGCCAGAGCCATCTCCCACCACAGCCCTGTGCCAAAATCCAGACGTGCAAAATCATGAAATCACAAATCTGTCGAGCTGGAAATGAATTTCACAAGCCAAGCTGTGAAAATCTCCTCAAATTTCACAATACCTTACATCTCCAGAAAAATGGTGAACAGAGGTTAAATATTTTTTTCTGCAACATCCTTCCAAGACTTTTTCCATAGTATATGAGCAGCTTGCATGAAGAACTTTGTTACAGTGATGATCTATCACACAGTGGTGCCAAATCCAGTTAGAAAAAGGCTCAGCACCCTCCAGGCAGCGTGTCCTGATGCCATTCCTGGCACCTTCTACAAAAGGCAGATCCTATTTTGCCCTTTGAATTCCAAAACTGGTGAACACAGTCATGGGAGGCAATCAGTCAGGATCTGTTAATTTGTAAAAAATATAACTGTCTGTTCTCCAAGGGTAAGATTAACTGGGATCTGTACTTCCCAGATTATAAACAACACGCAGCCTTTCTCCTTAACTCATTGCAAAATGTACAAACGTTCCAACGCCAGCTCTGTAATCTTTTAAAATCTTAAACGGAACAGGGGCTCATTCCATTACATAAAAAGGAGTTTGTAGGATCATGTAGCTACCTGCAAATCACACACAGATAAACCAAACAGCATGAGAAACAGGGATAAGTCACCTTTATGTAGCTGGTCCCTATAGCAGTGAGATTGTCATGCTCTGTATACAACCCAAAACAAATTGTCTGTTTAGAATTAAAATATGATACTGTTTCCAAAAGTCTTGCCTCCAGGGAGATCATTTATACCACAGGGCAGATTCAGCTCTGGTGTAGGATTTCTGATTTTCATGGAATTGCACCATTAAGGAATTTGGCCCAACATCTTGCCCACACTGATGCAATTCAACTTTTAAGGGACAGCTATGGGGTTTCCTCCTAAGTCAGGCCAAGTTTCTGGAACAAGGGAAGTCTGTAAAAGAAACTGTTGGAGGGATGTTTTAGTCTGGCATTTAGGAACATTCCCATATTAGAAAACGTCACAGGATTTATTTTGTACGTCTTGCACATTAGAATTTCGTGCTTTTTCTTCTTTCCTTTCAGAGATGTTGTCAGTAGGTGGTCACAGCAAAACTGGATAAACCCCAAAGAAATGTAATGAAATGATTACAGAGTGAGTAGAAAGACATTTGTGGATCCAGTTCATTCTGCCTCATCTTTGTTATATAAACCTATTTTCCATACTTAATGTATTGCCTGAGCTTGCAATATATGATTAACAGAACGTCTGCACCACTCAGGACTCTGGAGAAAAATGTGAGATGTTAATTTGCCAACATTTTAGGTAACTTTAAATATTCTAGGCGTGACTGATCTCACAGAGAGCTTTGGATTTATGCTTTGCATGACAGATGGAAATCTGAATACACACACTGATGCTCTCACTGATGTTGAAAACTTCTGTGCAGGAACAAAGAGCTGCAACACTTCCCTGCTCCTGGAGCTAACCTGGTATTTCCTAAAATCTGCAGCTCCACAGGTCATGGCCCAGCAAACAGGAGTTTCCCCAGCTCTTCCTGCCAGCGCTGCACGTACCGGGCACCGTGACGGGGTGGAAATGTGATGCTGTCAAGGGGCTGGGGGAGATTATTCCCTTCCCTCTGCAGTTGTTTGAGCTGCCCAGACAGCATGAAGCAGATGCTCAGGTTCTTAAGGCTTCCTGGGAAAATGAACACTGTTTCAAAACCATACCTGAAGCAAAACTGTGGAAAGATGAATTGAGCTTGGGTCAAGAGGGAAGAAGGATGCAATAGCTTGTGACAGCAGTGAGCTGGTAAATTATGTGCCCAATGCTGAGCTCTCTTATGAATAAGTCAGAATATTCAGTGCATGACATCAAAAACTCCTTTGGACTATTGACATAATATCTGAAAGAACACGGAAAAATGATAGGACAATCAAAGGTACATTTTAATTTTCCTACTTGCATTCTTACACTAATCTGACAATTATAAAGCCTTAGTATAAATCAAATGGAGCAAATGCTCTCAGTAAATTAAAATATAGAGAGAAATATGTGTAGAATATGCTTTTATGTGTGTACAAGAGCTACAAAAAACTTTGGCACAACTGCAGTTCACACAAGCAGCAGAATGAACCTGCTTCAAGCATTCTTTAAAATCCCATTCTGCCCTGGTAACCTCTGGATTTTGCAGCTTGTCTTTCCAAAGCTATGATAAAACCATCATAGCTTTAATCAATTTTTTGAGTCATTGGCCAGTCAAAAAAGCTGAAAGTGAAATAAAAAGCAAGACACAACAAAAATCAGAAATACTGGACATATTTGCCATTTCTGTCAGCCGCAGCTACGAATGTTGTGATAAAGCAAGATAAGAAATTGAGGAAGGAAATAAGTGGTAACTGCATTCTTATTTTAGAGTATTTTATATCTGATTGTTCCAAAATGAGGAGGAATATGTGACTGGGTATGTGACTCCACCCTCTCCAAGAATTGCTGGGCTCACTGTTCGTGAGTGTATCCAAGCACCAGACAGTTTCCTTACCTCCAGTCAGCTGCAGTCATGGAAATGCCATGGGATGTTCTGGTGGACACCTCGTCCCCATGGTCACAGCATACACTGAGAAGTCATCATCTTGGGACATATGGGACTGGAAAATTAGAATGGCAGATAATTATCCCATATTTCCTTTCATGGAATCCTGGCCACTGAGGGTCAGCAGCTAAGAAGCAAATCCATGTGCAGGGCACAACTTTGCTGCAGTGGGCACAGGACCTGATGTGTGATTGCTGAGAAAGCAACCTCATCCTTCATGGCCACCTATCACAGTCACCTTGAATGCCAAGTGCCCTGCTTCAAGTTAACTTTGCTTTTTTCCTTCTTACTTTATTGCTTTTAAATGAACTGGCAGCTCAGAGTTTCATCTAAAGCTGTTTCATATGCTTTTCTGCTTTAAAAAAAGCCCATCTGAGGATTATCTACTCAACACAAAGCTTTAAGAAATCACATTGATCTGGAAAAAAGAAATATCTGTTTGAGTTATTTTGTTTAAATGTTAGTGAAGGAAAGAAATCCCAGATAGAGCCATGGATGTAACTGTTTGCCATCCTTTGAGAAAATAAATGTTCTAAGTCAGCTCAGTGGTACTTGTGCAACTGAGTTTCCAATGTTGAAAATTGACACCAATACCATGACCTGAGTAACTTAAAATTTTGAACCAAGGGTAATGTCCCCCTGTAAAAGAAAGACCTCCCAAATTAAAACTCCAACTGTTCTGTTTTGAGCTATAAAACTCTTTTTCCAGGCTGCTGCCTGTATTAGGCTTCAAACCAAAACTGAGTGAACACAGAGGAGGAAGCCTGATGTACAGCAGTTAAAATATTGGGGGGTTTTGGTACATCAAACCCTTCAAAGTACAACATATTTGCAGTTTGGTATTGCAGGCATTTCCCTACCCACTGGAAGGTTCATCTGTCATGGAGGGATACATGGAGGAATATGTTGCTCTCAGATGATATCACAGGCTGGTCATGTCCTTGCTACATTAACTTATTCTCAGGCAGAAGAAAATTAGTATCAGCTGTGGTGGGGGGTGTCCTGGTTAGCTTGTTCTCTTTCATTTTACATATTCCTATTGGAGGGAACCAGTTCAGAGGTTGAGAGTGATATTTTTGGCCTTTCAATCATGGTCCTTTCAAGGTAACCCATATTTTGGCAATGGCCCACGATGTTATCTTCATTTGTTACCTACTGCCAGATTTATTTCATAGAATTTTGCACAGATCCCAGGACCAGGGAGGCTTCTGGCTGAAATTCCTCCCAGCCCAGCTCCCAGCAGGCCATCCCAGCCCTTTGCAGTGTGTTTAGCCCACAAAACCCCACGTTGGGACCCTGGGTTGAGCAGCAATGTTTGGGACACCCACTCGATGTCCTTAATATTGGGTGACAGGAAAGCAGAGGATGGAATGAGCCACTGCTTTTGGTTTGCAAGGTCCTGAAGCCCTGAGCTGTGGTTCTAGGGGATCTCTGCTCTTTGACAACACTTCCCACCATGTGTTCCAGCCAGGAAGATGGATGTACCTTAGTTAAAGTGAGTCATTCACTGAACCTGGGCCAAACTTTGAAGCAAATCTGGGCCAGTTTACTGCCTCAGGAGGAAACCTGGTTTTTGCATTAATTAGATGTGAAAATAAGCAGAGCCTGACTGACATCTCCTCCAAATTCCAACTGTAAGGGTAAAACCCAGAGGGCATGAGCCTCAGGCATGACAAAAATGAGGAGGGAAAAATGAGGCTTCCTGTCTCCCCTGCAAGAGCCAGAGACACAGGTTACTCAGGACTTAAGGTAAATTGTTAATGATTTATACACTAATTAAGTAACATTTGTAGAATGGCTTACATATGTAAATGGCTGCAAAGATGCTTACGTTTTTCCTGCACTCTCCAATTAAACCAACAGAGAGAAACAATTCCATCCCAACTTGTTACACCAGTTCTTTAGCCAGGCAGCTTTGCAGCCACTGCTCCCAGCCCAGACTGGGCTATTGTGTTTCTCTGAGGAAACTTCTGTGCTGGTTTGTAGTTGTTTTAATTCCATCACAGATCACATTCTGTTTAATGATAATTTGATTTTGAGTTGCAAGACCCAGATGTACATTAGGAGGTCACAACCTTTCCATTTATCTCGTAAAGTAACTATTTTTTCCCTGAGTTCCATCAGGTTAAAACAGTTAGCAATTTTTCTCCTTGAAGTGTCCCTTCAGCTTGGCCAAGATATATAATAGATCAGTGTAGCTACAAATGCATTACAACATTAGTCATCAATTAGTTTTAAACCATCACTGTAATATATCATTTATCCAGCTTGCTGTAGCACTATTGTGAACATTTAATTTTTTTAAAGGCATCTTGATTTTTTAACCTGACGGCTGCATCCCCCTTTTGTCTCCTGTACAGACATCTCCTTAAGGAACAATAAAAATTAGATTTGTTTGACCTGCACTCAGGGTTCGTTTAAGCGAGATGGATTTTAATTGCTGTGCCCAGTCTACCAGACAGCTTTTATGTAATATTCCAGACATTTACGCACTGTCTTTTCCCTTGCTGTAAGCAGGTGTGTGTGCCCACAAATGCCTGTAAAGCAGCTCTTACAATTCATTTCACATCTCTGACAATCCTCTGGGAAATTGCTTTCTCTGAGATACCGGTTGGCATCAAATTAAGGCCTCTGGTCATTGCCACTTCTTACCTCCTAACACCATTTCCTTTTGTCTTGAAGAGTCACCTTCTTGTGTGGCTAATTCTAAAAGGGCCTTGCTGAGGATCATGTTCCTTGGGCTTGTGTTGTCATTTTATGGCACAGGTGGCTCACCCTGCATCTCTCGGTAGTGAGAATGGCCACGGGGCCTTACCTGTCCCTCCCCAAACCCACGATGTCCTTGCAATAAGAGCTACAATTTGGAGAGGTTTGGAGTATAAGACAGCTCAGACTGGGAGCAGCAGGTCTGTGCCACAGTCCTGGGTATCTTTGAGGATCTCTAACTTCAGTCAGGAAGTCACACGAGGAAGTCACCACAGCGCTGACTCGGAGCCCAGAACAGCCCAGCTGCTCTGCCAGCTCCCCGTGGAGGCACAATGAGCTCACATTTGCCCACCATGAACCTTATTTGCTCCAGCTGCTCCATCAGGGAGAGGAGAACCTCATGTGGAGAGTTCTCCCCCTGCTATCTCTCCCCTTCCACGGGTGATACAATCTGAAGATGAGGTCCTCTGTTTTTCCTCTTCTCCCCATTCCTAAAAAGGAATATTTGGCTGTCCCGTGAGTTACCAAATCAGCACAAAAAAATGGGCCTCCTAAGCAGTTCTTTGTGCCTACAGCTGGTTCTGGTCTCCTCTCTGTTGAACACACACATGTACTTAATTCCCAGTTGTGCTGGATGCCTATTACAAGAACAAATCTGCAAGTGAGGAGGGTCTCTTCTGCCGTGTCAATGGAAGTGAAATACGTAAATCTCCTGCACACTGAGGCAAATGAGTGCTCAAAGTGCTTGGGAGAACAGCTGGGACAGAGAATAAGCAGTTTTTATTCTGCTGCAAAGTGTCACTGATCCAACTTGCTAAGCTGATCCTCATGTGGCACATTGTGCCTGCTCCCTGATTCTGCCTACTGCTTCCAGGGGGGTAATTCAGAGTGCTCAGCACAGAAAAAGGCACAGTCCTGCTTCTCCCACAGCAGTACAGCCAGCATGGTGCAGAGCAGCAAGGGAGCACTGGAGGGGAAAGGACAATTCCAGTGGCCCTGTGAGAGAGTGGAGGTGCAGATCGTGGTGAGCCACAGAGAAAGCAGTGGAGGAGCAGGGAGATCTGCCTGTCTTGCCACCTGGGAAGCCAGAAGAGGGTTTGGAATAATCTTCCTCCATGCCACTGCATTTCTTTATTTTTATCTGCCAGTGGTAAATCCCAGTTGCTCAGGAGACATCCTGGAGTGAGACTGGTACATGATGATGGGAGAATCACAGAACATTTAATGAAAATGAAGGGTTCTGTGGGAGACTGTGGAAGGAAATCCTGTTTGTTGTTTGTGAAAGTGAGTAGAATTGCACCCTTGACAAAACAATTGCACAGCTCAAGAAATTCATCTTCCACCTGCCCTGCCTGGGCCAGCACCCCAGTGCCACCATAAACACACCAATGGCTTCCCTCTGGACAAGAGAGAGGAGCAGCAGAACGTGGTCAGTGTTAATTGTGGCATCAGTGGAAGAAATTCAGATGAGGCATTCGCTGAGAAGGTCCTTAGAAAACATTTACTTGATGCAGAATTTGTGAACACAGCAGTGACATCAGGAAAAGGGATGGGAGGTCCAGCACGCTTACTTTGCATGTGGATACATAATTCTTAATTTCATATTCTGTGGTTTTTTTCTCTGGGGCTTTTATATCCATCAGTAAGCAACACCAATATTTTTTACTTCCCTGACAGAAGCACTGAAAATCAGAACCCATTTATTTAGTACCAAACAAATGCAGAAATAAGAGCAGGCTGTAGCGCTAGAATACACATTTGTAACCCTCTGAGGACCAGATGCAGCAGAGCTGGAACACTCAGCAGCTGTAATGTGCACTGAGAAATCACATTTGTTCAAGAAAAGCCACATTACTTATATTAATTGGATGTGTCCAGCTCATCCTGAGTCCACTTAAGCTTTGGCAAACCTCTAGCTCTGAGCATAACAAAGGTATTAATACTGATATTCCTTTATATTATCCCATTTACATAACAGCTCC
The DNA here is from genome assembly GCA_013396995.1 of Dicaeum eximium. NCBI lineage: Eukaryota > Metazoa > Chordata > Aves > Passeriformes > Dicaeidae > Dicaeum > Dicaeum eximium. Next base: position 541,643 of record VWZP01009377.1, read on the forward strand.
CACCTTTGCAGCCTAATACTTATTCTTTGGACCACAGAGAACTATTGACTCATATCTGGACTGGGTTGCCAAAACCTCCTAAATTTAGAGATGTTTGGAACGAGAAAGGGAGTTTGGTTCAGGCCCATCCACAACAGCAAATTAAACTCAAGTCATCATCTGTGTGAGCGACATTTTCGGCATGTCCAGAGCCTGGCGGGAGCTGACATTCCTTCTCCCAGAAAGATTTACAGAATTTGTGCATTGAAAAGCATTGAGGTAAACCCTGGTCTGAGGGCCAAGTGCATAAATTAGACCTGTCCCCTCCCTTCAGTAAATTACAGACGTACACGCCGTAGGTTGGCTCGCTGTGCTCTTGGCAACTCCAGCAGCTCTGTGAGAGTGTGTTCACAGAAAGGCAGTTTGTGTCATACTCACACATTTACATCTTATTTTCTGAGATTTTGATGCAAGGAATACATTGTACATCATTTATTCCCTCCATTCACATCAGACACTGGGCTAAACAGGCTGAGAAAAAAGAGTAATATTAAAATGTTGGCACGTGCTGCACTTTCTCAGCAGAAACTGTGTCACCCGCACCTCACTTTGGTTTAAATGATGTAGGTCAATGTTAGGTCTGCAAGAAGTGCTGGATTAGCATCTGCAGAGACTGAGGTCCTCTCCTCATTCACAGAACAAGTCCAGATCAAGAAGCTGCATTAAAGCTTCATGCACAAAGCTGCCTTAGAAGACAGGATATTTCCTCAGGCCAACCAAGCGCTCACCTGTTCCTCCAGCCCGTGGTTTATATGGAAACCAAACTGGCCAGCTGGCAGAGTGACGAGGGTCTGACACTACCAAACTGCTTCTTCAAACACTGTCAAGGTTTTTATGAGCTGCATATTTGCAGAAGTCCATGTACCTGTGAAATAACTGAATCACTGTCTTCCATGTGTCAAAATGATGCCATTTCTGGGCTGTTCCATCTTCCTCCCACAGACCTACCATGTTTTAGGTGGAATGCATGGCCTGAAAACCCAAATGTGTGTGGCAGCTCAGACTGGCTCTAGAGAAGGGGCACGGTGAAAGGCACTGGGAACCCCACACAACATCCCAAAGGGCTGCAGCTCACTCCAGGCTTTCAGCCTCCCAAACTGGATTATCTGTGTGAAGGTTTTCTCAATGACCTGAAGAACCAGTAGAACCTTTCACTGAAGGCTGTGAAAGCCTCATGTAATCAGACAGCATGAGAATTCAGGTTTCCAAAAAAAAAAACCAACAGTATTTTGAGCATACTGCAGGAACTGCTGCTACAAAGTTATGCAAATTCCAGATCTTCTGTTTCTGTAAATAAGGATTTTCCAGGGGAGAACATACAGAGGAGACAGTTGTGCTCTAGACTGAACAGGGATCGGGAAATTCATTCTCAGATATTTCAGCTCACTGGCTTCCATTTTCCATGGTGAGACCAAAACAATGGTAATAAAAATCACAATGAAAGCAATTGAAAAATATTTGCATAATTATTTAGAGTGTGTTTGCATGCTTTGCATGTTAAACAAGGGATTGTTCCTCATCCCACACTCTCAGGACAGATAGGGAAGTAGAAAGTGTGGAGCTGAGTGGGAACAAAACCTGATGTGTGTAGAAGTAAATTCAGTTCTGTGGGAAAACAAGCTGAAATGTGTATTTAAGAGAGACTAAATATTGAAAGATTCACAGCTTGGTGGAAAAAATCAGCGAGTTCACATAGAGAACAAAGGCTGTGACACAGAAGGGAGGATGGAAATAATTGTGGAAGAAGCTGATGAATTGTGGGCCAGACTGGAAAGACTGGTAGAGCTGAAGGTGGTATTGTGACAGGTGAACAAAGGATGATGATGATGATGATTGATGATGATGATGATGATGATGATGATGATGATGATGATGATGATGATGATGATGAAGAATCCCTTTTCAGTTTGCACAGTGATGGAACACAAGTCCTGCTGACTCAGGGTAAAACTGGGAGATTTTGCTGCTGCAGGGCAAGGGCCACCTCAGAACCCTCGGAATTATCTGGGATCTCAGCCACTTCCAAAGCACTGCTGAAGCCTTTAAAAAACCTGGGGAAGATATTGCTCCACAAGGCTTTGATATGGCACATTTAGCAGCAGGTTCAACCAGAATTCATTGAACAAAGCATTCAAGGCAGTGGGAATAAGCCTGAGTCACATCATGCAGGAGTGGCACCCCTGAGCCGAGCCCTTCCCAGAGCTGTTCCCTCTTCATCCATTCAGGATATGCCACAGATCAAGTTCTCCATCTGAAATAACAAGCTCTCCCTCATCTGGGATAAATTTACCTTGATTTTCAGACACCACTTTGTGTGGACAGGCCAGATGAGGTTTCCTGAGCATTCACCCAGAGAGATGGAAATATCAGCAGGAATTAACAGAGAGATGTCACCTTGGCAGATTTAACTTTCTGCATCCCCTTGGGGCTTTGCCAGCCTTCAGCTGAGGCTGGTTGTATGATCTGTTGAACTAAACTGGCGAAAGGCTGATTTGAGAACAAAAAATGGAGCTGAAGAGGAGCTGAGGGTTCCATACTCAAGGAAGTAAAATTATAATCCCCTATCAAAAGACAATACGTGATACTCTGGGAGTAAAATTCATAAGAGTGTCATGAGCTATAAATAAAAAAAATTTAAAAAAAAAGACAAAGACATAAAGAAAAACAGAGTAATCCAACCATGGGAGAACAGCAAGAAAAGCAGCTGGTTCAGATATTCATATTGACAAAACCCTGGCTGGATATCAGATACATCCCTTCCCACCCCAGAATCCTGTGGGCTTCAAGTGAGCACAAACATCCCTTATCATTCTACATCATTAACTGCCAGTCCTACTCTGTCCAACTACCAGAGCACTGACCTCTGGCTGCAGATACCAGTGGTCCTTATCACCCTTTACCCCCCAGTACAGCCCTGTGGGTTCCTGTGGGGAGCAGCATGAGCTGCCATATGGAACACATCAGTCAAAGTAAAGCATTTTTATCTTACATAGAAGGCCATTCAGGATCTCCCACTGGTGTGTGCCATAAAACCAAGACAAAGTGAGGTTGTTTCAGCACTGTCTGGTCTCAGGGAATGTGGATGGATGTCCATCCAGTTTTACTGCTGTCTGGAATAGAATTTCTTCATGCAAGGAGCACATTGAGCTGTCTGCAAATTCCAGAGATGTTTTCAGTAGAAGTGCAAGGTTGTGCTACCAAAGGAGAACATGAGCCAAAGATGTTCTATTATTTATATCCTATTAAAGGTCAGCCAGAGCTCTTACCTCAGTGCTATACTGTGACCAGAAACTTAATTGAAAATGTACAAAAAGGTTATTAACGAAGAGATGAAACTGTAGTAAATTTAATATAGCCCGCAGAAGGACTCTTGGTAGAAAGAGAAGGTTACATAGATAGATAGATAGGCCTTTAATTAAGGTGTATGGCTGGGCTAAGTGTAAATTTTCCAAGCAAAAATGAAGATAGAAAACTGGTAATTGCTTCCAATTTATATTATAAAAATCAGTCATATTCATTTTAGTTCCTATGACAGCCTTACTTAATTCTAAGCTTCATTCACTTAATTGGAAGGAAGAATTCTTTGAGTAAAAACATAAGGAATTGAAGAAAGAGACAGGCAGATTACAAGAACTGAATGAACAGCACTTTAAATGAAATCATTAAAACGCCTCATCCAAAGTTCTCAGTAGATTCATATTTGCTGTCCTCAGGGGATATTTATTATCAAAGCTGAGTAGGAAAAGATTGGGAATTATATCAGGAAAAAAAAATCTCAAATGGTTTCTTGAAAATTGAATCTGAAGAACTCCCTGTTTCTATTACTGTCATAATTTTTCCATGTCTCAAAGTTAGTGTAGAGTAAAAACTCAAATATTTCTCTCACTGACACCTCTTGCAACTCTGGTGTCACATGTAACACAAAGGTTCACCTACACAGGAACTACATTTACCTCAACCAAATTCTCATTTTGTTCACAACAGACTTACAGGGGGAGTACGTTCAAGAAGGGCTTTGTTGTGAGTATTCACACAGCTCTCTCTGCATGAATCAGTCTCAGGAAAAAAAAGAAAAAAAAAGAAAAAAAACCCCCAAACCTTCCTGAAGCAGTGAGTCTTTGTGGGTTTGGGAGTGAACCGATGGTGATTAGGAAACAATCCGTGGTGGCTGAGGTGGCAGATAAGAAGCAGAGATGTGAAGAGCTGACATTTCATAGTCCTGGAGCATAGTGGTGATTCACAGGAGCAGATATCAGAATCACTTGATGACTACTGTTGAATAGTAAGTCTACATCCCTTTCAAAGATAAAAAAATTGTTGCCCTAACGAAGATTGGGCTTCTGAGGGGGGTTTAGTTCTTCAGGGTGACTATTCACAGAGCTTCATGATGTGGAACTGCCTGCTCTCCTTCCCCTGACAAAGACAGGGTGGCTTCTCCACATTTACTGTTCCTGGACAGGAGATGGAATTCTGTAATTAGAATCAGCCAAGGAATTTTAGTCCTTCCATGCCTAAATGAACACCAGTGCATCACGAATGCATTCCTGGTGTGGGCAGTGGGTTCTGCCGCAGGCAAATGCATCAGCAGCACCATTCCCAAGGCTTTCTAGGATCCATTTAAGCAACCACTTGAAAAGGATCCATAGCAGAAAGCTGAGGCAAAGAAGACACTAAATCTCTCCCTGACAGAAGTCAAATGATGTTAGAGAAGTTACTCAGTGGTTTTGGTCTACATCTCTGGTTTCTGGAGGGATGTGACAAGGGCCACTGGTCCATCAATTGAAATAAGAGAAGGTTAAAACATCCAGATGCCAATCGTTCAGAAATATAAAATAATCATGCTGCAAAAGTAATTAACACTTTCAGTTTTCAAAGGGCTGAGGAAGCTTTAACTAATTAAACAGTAAGGCTAGAGTAATTAAAACTCAGATGTTAGGTTGCTAAGGGGAACAGAATAATAGACTGAATTAATTATCTTAGAGAACTCAAGATTAAAACACCAAAACATTCCTATGTTTACGTGAAAGGAACGAGCTCTCAGTACGTCAAGAACATTGAAGGTAGCAACAATAAATTTTTATCTGTCAGTGGGAAGGGAAGATAGAGCTCCAGAAAGCACAGGGAGGATTAGGGAGAACAGTAGACAATTGACAGTGAAACACAGACAAAGCTGGGAACATAACTATAAAGTGCTTGAGGAAATCCCTAAATCCGCTGGTATTAAAGCATTTACAGTGACTTTTCAATTTCATGGCAGCCTCACTATCAGAGAGCTCTGTCATTTCTGACAGTGGAAGCAGGCTCAGGTCTTCAAGGCAAAAAAGCTTTAGTCAGGTTTGAAGTTATTCCATGAAACAATTTCAGATGATTTCCCAAGATACAGCCAATAGCTACCAGTGAACCTTAGCTGGGAATACAAAAACAAGTTTAAAAAAGGTAAGACAGAGGATGAAACTGAGGCATTTCAGCTGCTGGGTAGGGAGCACACATTGTCAGGGTTCAGTGATACCTTATCTCAACAAGGCTTTCTCCAACCTTTGCTTCTGCCTCTGAGCTACTTTTGCCAAAATTTATAATTACACCTAGAACTGGATCATTGAAATAACCCAAGTAAAAAAAAAATGGAATAAAAACCATGAGGTTGTCTATTTTCTTTAGCTCAGCTTATGTCCATGATCTAATTGAAAGCACAGCTCCATACACAGCTGGACTGGCACCAAGAGGAGCCAGGAACCTGCAGCACAAGGGCAGAAATTAACTTCCAAGAGTTGGAGAATTTTGGTATAATGGCTTCAGTGCTTTGCTTTTGTTTTCAGTAGACATGAAATAATCTGCCTTCAGGAAAAGAGAAGTGAGATAACTTCCATTTTCCAAGGGGAAAATGAGCATCCAGGCAGTCACCACAAACCTGCTGAAATGTTGGGAGTTCCCAGCCCACCTTCCCCTTCTCACTGAGAGGCACAGAGCAAGCACATTACTTTGGCACTAAAAGTCAGTTCTGATAAACATTTGTTAAGAAACAAGCCCTAAAAAGAACTTCTCTAGCATCTGAACAGAGTAAGATGTGAAAACCCAGCAAGAACTGAAGAAATATAATGGGAACTCCCTTTACTGTCAGTAAGAACAGGGTCTAGATAAGCATAAGAAGAAGGGAAAGGGGTTACTTCAGGGAACAAATATCCATGGATCTTTCCCAGAGGGGCAGACCCAGCCACTCTTAACTGGAAGTACCCCCAGTCCCAGCCTGCAGCAGCTCCTCCAACAAACTCAGAGTTGTTGTTGTTACACCACAGCTCTGTTGTGCAGTGGTTGTGACAGGACACAGCATGTGTAGGGAAATGCAGCTTGAAGATGAACTCCTCACTGCATTTCCTGCACATGAGACCTCTCCTACCTGATCTTTTTGCCTGTTTGTCTGCTCTGACACAACCATGAAGCTCTGGATGCCAAAGCTCTGCCAGGCCCAGGAGTTACTGCCCATCCAGCTGGTCCAGGCACCATTTTTCAGCATCCCTCACTCATCCCCTCTCCTGCCACCTCTGCATCTTTCTGCCTTTTCATTTGGATCTTTCTCTTTCATTTTTAAACCTCAACTTCTTCCCACGTGCAAAGTCTTTACCAGCATGGTGGCACCTTCCCTGTCAGTGTTAGAACAAGTTATAATAAGGAAGGCAGAAGTGATTTACACCATCACCCCTGTGCTAAGAGATAACACCATGTAAGTGGTCTGAGCTCTCATGGACAGTGACAGAGCAGGAGAGCAGAATCCTGAGCTCATCCTGCCCCTGACACCCAGCTCAGCTTGAACCCAGCCCTGCTGAAGTCATCACAAAGGGCTGCTGGATGTGACAGCACAGGATGAGCTCCTGCATCTCTCCTCTGCTGCTGTCTCAAGGTGTCTCTAGGGTGAAAGCGTGTGAAGTGTTTTCAAAGATTTAAAGTACTACAGTTGTCATCCCACAATTCTTATTCATCCCTGATAATTTCTGCCTGTGGGAGTGGGCCCGTTGGCTCCATAGTCGTCATTTTTTGTAACATTTCTTGTATTATTCACAACACATCTCCTTCTCTGACATATTTTTATTAATTTTAGAAGTAGAACATTTTTAGCAGCAAGCTTTACATATTCAACAGATGCATGATATAATTAACCAAGAAATGTCGTAAGAAACACAAAGAAAATATTCCTCTCATTATATTCAATATTTAATTGTTCACAGTTATTCTCAAGTCAAACCTGCTGCTCAGAGAGAGTTGTCACAGATCACTTACATTGTTTCATGTTTTTTTTTAGTGAGCCTAAGAGCTCATTTTCTTAGTTTTAAACTTTTAATCTATCATAATGAAAAAGGAAAAAGCACACCCTGGGTAAAGCTGTGGCATTAGTACTTTACCCCCAATTTTGCAAACACCTCGTAGGGATTTCTTTTAATGCATTAAACAAAGGCTTGCAAGTCTTGTCCCATACTGTATCTACCTGATGGAAATTTCAGCAGCCCCATAATGATCCTGGGTTTGCATCCTCAAAGAAAAGTAAAATAGGTCTAGAACAGATAAGGGTTTGGCCAAGTTTGCCAAAGTTTAATTTTCTGACTGAGTGGCCCAATTTTTTTCTCTTCATTATCCTAAAAGTTGGAATAGCACATTGTCTCCTCTGCCATCCATTCTGTGCTGTTGTTACTACAGAATGGAGCAAATATTTTTTCCTCTAGGGAAGAGACTTACAGGACAGAGATTCCCAAGGTGGTCTGTAGAGTAGTTGTCTCCCCTTTTCCTATTCCAAAAGGAGTGGAAATGAGCCAGAAGTCTGCTACAAATGCCACCTATAAAGAGACAGAAAAGTTGCTAAGACACTGAGTATATGGGCAGATTGGAACAACGTTAAGTGAACCACTGCTGGCATCCATGGAATCATGGAATCTGTGATCCTATGGACCTGTGGTCCTTGGCACATGGCAGTGAATCAGTGTTGGCTTTATCTTACCTAACTTCAGCTGTCTCACATCAATAAACTGCCCTCTCCAGATTCTCTACACGTTTTTGCTGAGTATTAGGAAGTGGTATTAGGAAGTAACTTCAAAGGACAACTCATTTCAGGCCAGCAGAACAAAGTGAGGGGGGATGAGTCAGCTCTGGTGCTTGTCCCCTCTGCCAACAGCTCAGGACTTGGGTGGCTTGTTTAGGCTGAATGCTGAACTTCACATGGCTCCAGCTGGGTGAAGTGAACCACACTCAGATTTGTATTCAACATCAAATCCTGCTGCTTCCCACAATCTGAATTATTTTAGTCATCAGGTGCCTTACTCACTGCCTTTTGCTATTTTGTTCAAGGAGCATTTACAGAGTAAAAAGCCTTTCCTAGAAATGAAAAGGAGAAGGCTCCTTGCATTTCTAACTTTGCTTCTGGTAGCCCAGTGCTCCCTGCAGGAGGGGGAGCTGTGGGTGTGGTGGGCTCTTTGTGTGTAAGGGATGCCAGTGATGCTGCAGCCAGGGAGGAGGAGATATTTCCAAGAGCTTCCTGGCAAGCAGTTGGTCATCCAGGCATCAGGAGAACACAGAAATGGGATGACTTGGCAGCCAGAGCTGTGCTGGTTGGTGCACCAGAAATCAGCACTTTCTACAATGGAAGCAGATTTCCCAATCCTAGGGAATCTCAGCAGCTGCTGGGGGTGTCTGATTCCCTCACAGACCACTGAAAAACCATGTTGGATTTTAAGATGCAGCTAATGGATATCCTGGTGACTCAACATGAGTCAGTCCAATTAAGAACTGAATCAGGCTCTCCAAATATTCCCATGAAGCTCTTCCTCTGAAGACTTCAAAGTGCATTACAGAGATTCAAAGTGCTAACAAGGATAATCCAATGATGATATCAATGCTGGCATGACACAGTGCCCATGTGACCAAGGACAAGTCCATTTAGAGACACACTTACCGCATATATTTAGAAGCCACACTGAGATTTGGACTGGAATATAATAAAGATTGCATCTTGACAATCTTCTCTGTGGAATTCTGTAAACTGGTTGTAAAAATTTATAGAAAAAGCATTCCACTAGCTATGGTACTCTGGGGGCTTTCCTACAATAAATACCTGTCCTGCTCCATTTTAGAACATAAACTGAGCTTTACTGCTCAGCCAGATCTGTTGTCTGAAACACAAAGCCCCTGTTCACAGTTTCACAGAGGCTGTATCTTTACTGCAGATCCAGAAGGGGAAGGGCACAGTTTAATCCACAATCTCCCAGGCTGTGTCACTGTTAGAACCCTCCCTGCCATGGCATTGGCCTGTCCCAGCTCTCCCAGATGATGCCTTGGAATACATCAAAGTCCAAGGACTGCTCCCTGTAGACAGTCTGGATGAGGCCACCTGCTTGGGATGCAGGAATGGGGGGAAAGACTTGAATCATGTGGATGTGAGTCACGATACACTACTGTGTGTTTGGGCTATTTTATTTTCTGGCCATAGCCAGAGAGACCAGGGAATAAACGGTCACCCTTCCTGAGGCACTGATCTACTCTTCCTGAAAAAGCTGCTCCCTGAAAAAAGTCCTTTGGTGAGAGTGTGCAAAGAGAAAGCTGCTGGCTTTGGACAGGCTTTGTCCCTTGCCGTGGCTGAGCTGGGGACGGCCGTCTCCCGGGCTGCCATCCAGCTGGATTGGGCACCGACCCATTCACTGCAAAAAGCAGAAAAAGCAACAGGAAAAAACGATAGGAGGTTTCCATGGCTGCTGGACTGTTTACTTTCTTCTGACTGTTATCACAAATTTTGCCATCCAAACAAGCAACAGATGTCAGAAATAACATTTGGGCTTGGTGAGCACTCATTTCGGATACGCCACAGGGAAAGGTACTGACCTGGAGCCCAAGGAAGTGGCCCAAGCTCATCAGTGGGCAAAACATAAAGTATAGACATCCAGATTCTAAACACTGGGCTTGGAGCTCTTCCTCAGTAATGTTTCCCAATTGCATTGAATTTCTAGATCTCATGTATTTTTTTTGTGATGGTTGTTGAAAGTAAAAGGTCAGGAGTAACCTCACATCAAGTTTTCTGGAGAAATGGCAAAAACTTTGATTTTAATATTCTAGAACAATGAAGAAAGAGCAGAAATCAAAGCCATGTAATCAGTTCCTGTTATTGTTGATGCTGGAGTGCAGAACAGGTTATCCTGTATTCATTTATGATGTACTCCAGAGCAACAGGTGGAAGTACAAGTAATGCTTCCTCTGTGTCTCTCGTTATCATTATAATTCAGATAACAAAATACAGCTTAAGTGGAAATCTCAACAATTTTCATTAACCACTAACCAACCTTCTCTTTGCTTTCCTATGATTCTATCATCCTATTTCGCTAATTCAGCTCCCCATCCTGGTCCACTTTTTGGAGCAACACCTGGATCCCACCTTTGCTACAGAGCTTTTTTCCTTCACTCCCCTCTGTCAGATGAGTTAATTTCTTTAAGATACCAGAAGCATTTACTGAAAGGTTCTATAGAGAATTTCATAGCTCTGCCCAAATTTCCATCACATAGTATAAGGACTTTGCTAAACCACAATCTCAGTGCTGTTGATTTGCTTTTCTTGTAAATCAGACTTCTTATTCACAGTATAATAGATCAAAACCCCCAGAGGGTTTCCAGAGATGTCTTTGCTGGCTAAACAGGCAGCACAAACCACGAGCTACTCAACAGTTAATAATAAGCAGCTTCTCCCCCCAGCACTTGGTTTGAAAGGACTACAAGCTCTGAGTCATTGCACAGTTGATTTGAGCTTAACCCTAATAGCTCTGTTATGTCCTGGCTTATTCCTAAATCTTCTTGGAAGCAGGAGAGTGTCAACAATAAACTTGTAAGGTTTAACACTCTTAACACCAGGTAAACTGCTTTATCTCAATTAAAAATATCAGCAGTGTCCTTTCCACTGCATCACGGAGCTGTAAAGTAACGCCGGAGCAAAAGCATGTGCCTGCTGGTATATGCCCGAAGAGGTTCTGGGAATTAATTCTGCTTTGCAGAACTATTCCAGTTATTCATGTGACTCAGCGGCGGAGACCGGGATCTTCCTGCACTCCAGGGTGACGTGCTGATTCAGGCTGGTTCAGCAGCCCGGCAGAGGAGGCACCTTATCAAAAGAAAAGCCCTCTTTGGGGCCAGGCTCTCCCTCCCAGCAGCTGGGAAGGAAATTTCCGTTGTGCTCCCTGCGCTGCTCCGGTGGGGTGAGATTAGCGAGTTATTATTAGAGCTGGATGATTTTCTTTACTCTGGGTAAAAAGGGAATCGTTCTTTTCAACCAGTAAATTATTTCTGGGTAGTGCTGCTGTGATGTGTGTCCAGATGTGATCCCAGGGCTGAGGGCAGTGTCACAGGAGAGCAGTGCTCTTTGCTTTCAGTCACACCTGAGGGGATTTCGGCCACACTCGGTATTCAAGTTTTATTTATAAATGTTTTAGAAAGGATTAATACCTGGCTGACTTGTTACACATACAGAGTGAACAGTAAATGGCAAGTCATTTATCAGTACCCCCTAAACTTCTTCAACTTGGTATGGAATCACTGATCAAGGCATTCTGAATAGATTAACCCTTTATAAACCAATTGCAAATAGTCTCTGGGCCAACAAGCACTCGTCAGCCCCATTATCTGATTGAATGCAGGCATCTGGGGTGGGAGCCTGAGCATCTCAGCCAGTCAGTCCACACTCTCTGTGGGCAGCACAGTCAAGGGAGTGAGCTGAGTGCTCCAAAAAAAGTAAACATCCAAAGTAGGTCTGTCAAGAAGCAGCCAAAATATTTTAAAGTGACCAGCCCAGGATCTCATAAAACACACTGTGGCAGATCAAGACAATTCATATTTCCTATTTTCTGTGTTCTCAGTCCACCAGACCACAGCTGCCCTATAATCACATCATGATAGCTCTGCAGTTCTGCAGAGAAGCTGTGAAAGCATTTAATCAAGGGTCTTAAATCTGTCAGCTTTAGAAAAACAGACTTCCTTCAATATTGTCCACAATCCAGTATTTTTGTAGGAGCAGCCAGTGTAGCCAAGCCAGCAACCACCCAAACATTACAGTACCCAGAATACCTGGCGAGGAGCAGGGGTTACATCCCACACCTGTACTGTGGTTTCACAGTTCATCCTGATACAAATAACAATTACAAAGTGTTTTTGAAACGTGATGTACCAATTGCAATACCAAAGTATTGCTTCCTGTACTCACTGTTCCTCCACAGCCTCCCTCCCCTGACCTTACATTGGATTTTCTCTTGCAGGAGACATTATCTTCTGTCTGCTGTGCTGCTCACCTCTCCCACAACAAACGGTACATGAAAAATATAGGGGAAGCAGTAGATTTAACCCCTCCAATGGATAAAGGAGTAAGTACAGCAGCATGTGATACATAAATGAATTTTTAAAAATCCATCTGCTGACACAGGCTCTAGATGTATCAATGGATTGGAGCAGAAAAAGAGATACTGCCAATAAAAGTGAAAACAGCGCTGTCTGAAATAGAAAGGAAAGGAGGAAAAAAAATCTATAACTATCTCAGGATGTTTTTCTTTTTTCACCCTGAAGACCTGGAAGGTTTCTTTAGGAGTAGTCAGACTATAGCTGCTAATGTAGGTGTAGCCTCTTTTAATTGCCCCCAGTCCATAAAGCTGTAAAGTCTTTCCAAAAACAGAACTTCAACATTTTTATCTACATGAGAAACTTAACCAGCAGGTACTCAGAGGCATAAATCCATGTGGTATTTGAAGGTTAAAAACCAGAGGAAATGTGTAGCCTGGGAAAATCAGGGACTTTCCATTCCCGGTGTAATGAAACGACAGATTTAAAGTGCAGAGTGAGAAAAGTCACTGAAAGGAATTAGGCTTCAAGCTTCCTGAGACATACAGGCTTTGTTTTTCAAGGCTATTGATAAATCTATCAGTCTCCCGATTACTGTCCCACTCGCCCCTTGAAAAACCCTGAAAAAGAGGAATTTGCTGTCTTAATTGGAAGGAAAAGGGTTCAGAGAATATCCACTGTAAGGTCCCTCTGAAGAAGGAAAGTCCCCGGAGGCAGAGCAATAATTGGTTTTGACCTTCCGCAGTTTAGGAGGCGTCGGTAAAGACGAGACTTAAACACGGCCTGACAACTGCGAGTTCCAATCAAACTCAGAAAGAGACGGAAATTGGATAAGCAAATTCCTTTTTGTTCATGACCTCGGTGCCGCTTTCCTTTCCCCCTGCAGTGTGACACATCAGAATCTGTGCTGCGGGCCGTAACTCAGCGGCGGCCCAGCCTGGCCCGGCCCGGCCCGTCAATGGCCGCGTTGTGCGGGGCCGGTACCGCGGGCAGGCCGGGCCGGGCCAGCACAAAGCCTGGCTCAGAGGAAGGAAGCCGGGTGATTTCATTGCTGTTTTCAGCACGGTGTCAATTCCCTCGCTCCGGCTTTGGAAGGACTCTCCACAGCAGCGCTAGGAGCCGCTTGCCAATTGAAGGAAATTTGGTTTTGAATGCAGAAGCCCACAATCCTCATTCTGTCAGAAGCTGCAGCTGACAAAATGCTTTCCTTTTTGTACATCTGAGCTCATAGAGGACACTCTTTGTCATTCCCTGCCACCACTCCGGAAAACGTAATGTTTCCTGTGTCACCTTCCGCATGGCGAGTGCATCTTGTCTGGGTGTCCCTGCGAACTCCTGGCAGAGCTGCTGCCACCTCCGTGCTTCCCACAGCTTGTCCCTGTCTGTGCCGGTCACCCCTGCTCCGCCTGCCACGCTCCTCAAGTTATTTGTTACCTGCAGACCCCACACAGAACTTAAAACTCCTCTTTCTGCTTCAAGGAGAGCTTAAGTTAATAAAGCCTCCAAGGCCGGCAGAGAAAAGTTTTCCTTACAATGGACCTGAATGCCAACATACAATTAAATGTCTTTAAAAACTAAAAGAGAAATGGCAAAGGCTCACCAAATAAAACCCCACGAACTAATGGTGAATTTTTCCACCAGCCACTTTGAGACGGTCACCACTGAAACCCGAGCCATGTAATTTGCAGATACGACTCACAAGAGCTGGAGGTCCAAAAGCAATAAGAGTAAAGATTATTAAGGAGAGATGTCAAGGCTTTGGAGACAAAAATTTGTTATTTTTAGGGTCTGATGAGACAGAGGTGAAAGCGTCAGTGGTCTACAATAAGGTAAGTTTGATGTTCAGGCAGTTTCACAAAGTTGAAATAGTTTCAGTTTCTCCTGGAAAGGAGGTGAAAGCTGGGAATGGCTTTGTACAGATAGGGTTACAAGAGTTATGAGCAGTAGGACTGTCCCAGAGTGCCAGCTCCACGTGCTTTGACCTTTCCTCAAGTTTTGGGAAAAGTTGCTTCTCAGCCATGCCTCCTTCAGCTGAACCTAAGCCCTGTTTCCATGAGCCATGGCTCTCGCAGCCTTTCAGTGTCCTGACAGCTGGCTCCTGCTGAGTCTGTGGAAAGGGCTCTGGCCCAGAAGGGCTCCCTGGCTCTTTTAGGTCAGGAGTGCCCAAAGATCCAATGTGACATTCCGAGCCTGACGGCCAAGCGGAATATCCCGACAGCCTCCAAAGCCACAGAGCAGCTGCTCAGCACTGCTGGGACTGTGAGCTGGCACCTCTCAGTGACCAGGACACTGGGCCCCAGCTGAGTCCCACCACCACAAAGCACCACCACCACTGGTGTTTGGAAAGGCCAGATTTGGAACACACTTCAGAATCCCAGATCTCTGCTGTTTGCATCCTCCAAGTCTTTGCTACCAAGGTGCTTCCTCACCATGAGTCCTACCTTGTCTCGTTCCTGTTTAAAAAGTTTTGGTGAATTCATTTTGATTTGAGGAATTCTAGCTACAGACAACTTCCCTTCTTGCTCCGAATTTCATTCCACAGACTGAGACTTCTGTCATGCCCTGCTCCCAGTTTTTCCCTCCTGTCCTTAGGAGGTATTACAGACTGTGAGCAGGAGAATGAATCCTTGTCTATAATGTTCAAGCTGTATGTAGACAAGGGGAATTACTAAAACTGGAACAGGCTCGGCACTGTCACTTTATGTAGGACAATATGTACCTCCTGAGCTGGGTGTCCTTGCTGAAGTGACACCTCTGCAGAGGAATGCTGACATTCCCAGGAATGTGTTGTGGTAGTGCAGAGGCTCCTACAAAGACCCAGCAGGGCAGGTTAGCTGGGAGCATATAAAAAAATCTATAAATAACATTCTATAAACAAGGTTCCATAAAAAAGACTTAAAAATACCAAAAGGGCATTTTTTTCAGTTTGTTGGGGTTTGTAAAGTGATTTTATTTATTTTTGTTCTACTGAATGGGAATGAAGCTTTAGGGCCAGATGAGAAAAGAGAAAAAAAACTAACATTCAAACTGCAAGATGTTGTGTGCCTTTAATGCCCCCGAAAAATCAAACTCTGCTGAGTTCCCATCATAGTGGCACAACCTATCCCACATTTGTGGTCTAACCCGTTATTAAATCTTTACAGTCATCATCTGATACTTGCTCAGTGCTCAGAAAGGATGATCCTTGATTCCAAAAAGTCTCAATTTAAGTAGTAAGGAATACTTGGAACTTTTGTTTCTGCATTTTGTTTTTCATTTTCATGTTTTAACTTCCTCTGCTTAACATATCCTCTTTAACTTCCTCTGCACTTCATAGTGAACAGGCTTCAGCCATTGATCTCAAAATTATTCAGAAATGTACTCCCCGATTTCAGAAGGCAAAGCAAAATGGTAACACACTGACGGAATTTATTTGAGCACCCTGGGCAAGAAAGGAGCAGAAATAGCCCAGTTTCTGCAAAGTCACAGTGACTCCTCCATCCTCTCCTATTTTCAGTGCTATGAGTAGCAAGAAGGAAAGCCCACAATGGCAGGGGTGACATTAGGGCCGGGAATGAGCCAAAACAAGTGTCCTGAAGTTACTTCCTAACACAGGAGCAGGGGAGGGTTTTCTGTCAGAATCCTTTGGCTCACCCCGTTGAGGCTACAGTGGTTCTGTTAAGAAGAGGCCAGACAAGGACTCGAGACAGACAATCTTCACATTCTGTTCCAGTGCAGGGCTGCAGGAGGGAGCCCAGCAGAGCCTCCTGCATGGCCCCTCCTGTCTGAGCCCTCAGCCCTCCGTGCTCAGCTGTCTTGGGGGACACAGGGACATGGGGGACAAGGGGGACACGGGGGACACGAGGGACACAGGATCCCACTGGAGGCACAGCCCCTCTCCTGCCTGGGGGGGCACTTTGCCCCACTGATAATTTTGGGTCACCACATTTGTTTTCAAGGTCTGTTGAACCCTTCAAATGTACATTTTAGAGATCACGAAGGCAGAGGCTGCCGTGCTTTTGGTGGCACTCTCCTTCAAGACGGGCACCCAGCGCTCCCAGACATCCGTGCTATGGGAATGACACACCAGTCACACTGCTCACACCAACTGGGGCACTAAACTCCAGTTCAACTTTGACATTTAGTTCCTGCACTGTGACTCATGGCTGCCCATGGTGCTCCGTTTAGGGACGCAAGGCCCCAAAGCCAATATAGGAAAAAATCAGCGAGCTACAGAAATTGGAAAGAGGTATTTTCTGAAATGAGGCACCTCATATTTTTTATATATTGCAGGGGAGAAACAATAGATGAGCACAAGTGCCAGTTGCTGTCTCTTTTTGCGGTGAGAACTGGCCATTTATATTTAAAGTACTTTTCACTGAGTGTACTTTTACCTGGTGTTCTTTTTATAAACAGTCTACCAGTCAATGGGTGTCACCAAAACTGTTCAGTTTAATGAAACCAGCAGCTCTGCCAATTTCCAGAGTTTTAGAAAAAAATGGGACCACAAAGTTTGGAGTGCATTGAATAAAACTGTAAAGAACACCACATGCATTGCTTATAATTTTCATCCTGTTTATAATCCTTGACTGACTTAGAGCTCCTGAGGGTCACTGAGGGATCATTTGTGTCCCTTCTGGCCAGGTCTGAGGTCTCCCAGGGCAGTGGAAGGTGACAGCAATGAGCACATTCTGTATCTGAAGGAACACTGAAGAATGTGGGACCAGGGCTCCGTTATCAGCCCAAGGAACTCACCATGGACATCAACCAAGCTGACCCAGACACAATCAAGTCTCCTCTGCCTGTCCCTTCTAATTTTGCTAGTAATGTTCTGGACCTATTTATGCAGCTGATGCAGAGAGAGCACTAGGAAAAAGAGTAATTTTTAAATCCTAAATAACTTTCTATATGTGGGTGTCTAGAATAACTTCACAAATACTAATTATGAAAAACATGGTTGTATGTAAGTTAACAACTAGAGATTGTTTTCTTAGGCTGAGTGAAGACATTCTGGAGATGAAGTAACACAACTCAGCATTTCCTTAAAATCTGTACAAACACATCTTACAAGGATGTGCTCCCTTTTTCAGAGGCTGAAAAGGTGCTGCTTTGAAATGTTTCATTTCCTAAGGTACCATTTCCTTGTACCTCCATCATCTCTGTGAAACCATGAACCCCACTTTAGAGATGGAGCTGAGCTCTGAGGTCTATGATGACTTCATGAGCTGAAGAACAGCCCAGAGTGCCCAGATTTTCCTTACATTTCCACCTATAGGTATAGGATGCATTACCAAACTCCTGCAGCAGAAAATCTGTAAACAGCTAAATGAGGGCATACACACATCTGCTGCCTGGAAAATGTCCAAGGGAACATGCTCAGAAACCCAGGTCCTTTCCCTCACCTGCATCACAGAATTATTTATTTGCCTAAGAGCAGTTTGAAGCAAGTAATACATTCAAGGTTTGGTTTAAGACTTATTGACAGTGCTGGGGAGAAGAAAATTGCAGTGGATGTCAGAAATCTGAGCATTTTTGGACTCAAGCAGTGCTCAGATTTAGGAACAGAGATGCTATTTCAAGGTTATGTTTGCTAATGTTAGTAAGTAGTCAGACATACCAGAGTGCTGCTTTTGTTTTTGTGTTTCTATTTTTACTTAAAGTCAAGTTTTGATTTAAGACAAAATGGCAGCAAGAATGGCAGAAGTGATAGCATATCACCATTCATCCAACAGTAATTTAGATTAGTGGGTTTTGGAATAAAGACGTTTCAGTATATTTAATTTTCTTGTCTTAGATTTTCTGAGCTTTTTTCAAACCATTCAACCCTTAAAATCTCTCATGAGTCAATCTTTCTACCCAAGATTCATAGGAGATATTCTGAATGCCCCTAAGTGGTTTAGGATCCTGTTAGGCTAGGGATGAATTTATATTCCCTGAAAGGTGCAAAATAAATAAATAACTATTCTGAGTGCTTATCAATGGCTATAGATAATCATTCACAGAATCCCAGACTGGTTTGGCTGGGAAGGGACCTCAAAGCTCATCACATTCCATGGGCAGGGGCTCCTTCCACTATCCCAGGCTGCTCCAAGCCCTGTGCAGCCTCTCCTTGAACACTTCCAGGGATCCAGGGGCAGGCACAGCTTCTCTGGGCACCTTTTGTGTGGGTATCTGCAGGCAGGGCTGACCTGCTGGTGACCAGCACACCCAGCTAACCCACTGCTCCTCACACAGATTACATCACACAATCTGCATGTTGCTCATTTGCTACCCAGCACTGGTCATTAAATAAACATTAATATGATGGGCAGGCATCTTAACAGGCATGCAAAAATAACACCAGGTGTAAAGAAATAACTTATTATACACATACAAGAAGGTAATACAGTCCAGGAAGGCTGCAGGTAATACTGTCCAGGTGCCCTCTGGTAATCCCTTAAAAATAACCTCTTACATCTTTCACATAAGATTCTTTCCCACTTAATTCCATCTTATTACATTTTATAGAAAATTCAAATGATGAACCTTCAGTTTCTTCAACAACACATTAGTGTGGTACAGATGCTCTGACTTGGGGTCAATTCCAGTTCTTAAAAAACAAATTACTCATGTTATGTGGGAGTGAGAAGTATTACTGTTTACCTACCTAGCTGCTCTGCAGCCAGCAGACTCCCCTCAGTGCTGTGCTACCTTTTTGCCATCATAATTGCAAGAAGATAACTGGCAAGCAACAATCTCTGAGCAACTCTGTCAAGAGGTAAAATTCACAGTTAAATATACCAGTGGCATTTATGTATGTATGTATGCATGACAAGGCATGGGGATGTCTGCAAGGCTAAGGCCTGAATTTGGAATTCTAAACCTGGACTGGTTTGTGTGAAATTCTCACTTCACTGACCTCAAACTCAGTTTTTTTCCCTGGAGAGTGAGCAGCTCTCACAAATGGAGTCTGTAAGGTACTCAGCAAATTATTCAGAGAACCCAAATCATCTCTTTAACACTGACAGATTCACCATCTAAAATCCCCATGGCCATTCTGGAGTGCTCATCCTCCAGAATTTGCTGTTAATGAAATTAAACCCCCTAAATATTGTCCCTGTCTTAGATCCCCAAATTAACTCAAATATAAAATTTTCCTTCAACTTACTGCCATTACTTCCACATTTCCATGAACTCCTGCGTGGTGCAGATGTGTGAGAGCACCCAGAGGGGCTCTGCAGGGCAGGAGGAGCCAGTGCTGCTGTGGGTGCTGCAGACCCTGCTCCAGGCCTGCCTTTCCCCCTTGGTGTTTGATGCCATTCCCCTTTCCACACAGGGCAAGTGTGGCTGTGGTGGGAGGTGAACAGAGATCCCAGGGCAGCATCTCACATTTCACTGCCTTTTAAAGCCCAGACCAGCACTGTGCTGTCACTGTTCTGCCTTTAAACAAGCCCTTTCATTTTGGTGCCTTGTGCAGGGCTTTTTGTTTTGCCTTTGGGTTAAAATCCTTTTAACTTGGGATTCTTTTGTGAGAGTTTTCATCCCCCTCCTGGATGTCCCACCCACTCAGCATCCCTTGAAATGAAAAGATTAGATGCCAACTGGTCTCCAAGTACAGAATGAAAGAGAACAACAAATTCTACCAAGGATCTCTCTCAGACTGCAAAAATAAAAGATGAGTTTTTATTGGCAAAGGCCTCTCTTGATCTGTTAATATCAAGGAAGACAAAATTATCTGTGTTCTTTGTGAAGCAGCAGTTGTTTTAGTGGGGAAGGAAGCCAAGACAGCTGTTAGATAGTTCAGTACAAAATACTGACAGCGACACACCAACAACAACACCAGCAGTGAGGGACTCGGCCAAACCCCCAAAACACCAAATATTATTGATGTTTCTGCTTTTCAAAGGTTTGACAAGCTGCAATAATTGAAAATTTTCACAGTGAAAGATGACTTTTGAGTTCATCTGGCCTATTCTGCCTAAAGGATGCTGTGGAAAAAGCAGCAAAATCTCTCAGCTACAAAAGACCCCATTGAGAAGAGAGAGGCAGGTTTTGGTCAGCACTCAAGATTCAGTGGGGAAGGAGCCGCCCCTGCTCAGTTTGGATGCAGGACTTTACTCCTTTGAGGAATGAGAGGCCATGAGATTTCAACAGCTTTTGAGGAGTCCTCAGGTCAAGCTACTTGAACAAATGGCTTTGTCCCCATGACCTGCAGCTTGCCCAACCCCGTGACAGGGGATTATGAAATAATTTCTTCCACTTCCCCGGAGCAGGATGAAATATGGGGTGCACTGAGGCTGGGAGCAGACCGGAGTTTCCTGGCTGGGACCTTGCTCTCCCCCTGTCATCTCGCTCTGGTGGCCTGACCTCTCCTGCACATCATTTCCTCCATTTCTAACATCCCAGGAAGGGTTTATTTGCAGATCTCCAAGACTTTCAGATAGATCTAAAATCTAAATACCAGGAATTTAACACTGCTTTCAGTTGTCCCCTCATACACCCCACCAGCTCACACCTGTACAGCTACAGGTGAGTTGCATATTAAGCTCAACAACAGAGAGAGGAGGAAGGGAGCAAAATTTGGCCCATCAGTAGGAGCTCCAGCCGCCAGTGCAGTACAGGCTGCTAAAGACTGCAATAAACGTGCCCTCTGGCCTTTTCTGGAAGGTTTCACATCCAATTTCTCCCCTTGCAGGCCCCTGTGTCCTCTGGAAAAGCTTTCTTTTATTCAACTACACCCTTCTACAGGGCACTCTGCTTCCCTCTCCAGCTGCACCTTCTAAGCTTTGCTAACTCAAATTACTGTCTAAATTACATTTGTGGGGGAAAAAAAGTCATTTTCTATGAGTGTAGAATTACATATTGGCTGTTTTCTTATAGATTTGGATCATAAAAGAACTTAGAGAAAAAAAAACCTAAACTTGCAGCCCAGCTTGGCTGGAACAGCCTTTGTCCTGCATCAGTGGATGTAGTAGAGAACAGGGTGTGATACAGTTTCATGATAAGGAACAAGAAAGACCCCACAGCTCTGATGGAAATCAAAGTCCACCCCACCAACAGAAAACTCCCACTGATGAACCCATTCCAAAATGGACCTCAGCCCTAGCTCTCCCCAAACACTCTTGTGAAATTATAATGAACACCCTTTTCACAGCATCAGCAACTCCTGCAACCTCTTCCCCCTTCTCACTTTTTATAAGGGATGCATCACATCCTAAATTCCATAACAGATGTTCTTTACAAGGCTAGAATAATTTACAATGAGTGTTGTGTGGGTTGGGAACTCAGGCTTTTCAAAATCCCTGGGTTTGCAGTGGACACATCTTGCCTGCAGCACGCACGGTCAAACCCAGTGAAAATTCCTGAGATCCTCTAACCTACATTTGGGAACTTTCCCAAACAGAAGTGGATTTGACAAGCCAGCAAGTAGAGAGAAATAATTCTTATAATTCAAAAGTCAGTAGAAATACTTAAATCTCCATAGCAAAATTCACTTTTGGTGTCTGTTATTTCCCATCTCGGTTTTGTGCTGTGGCTCAGCACAGTTTTCACTCAGGGAGCAGATCCTTTTGACTCACCAGATTGAAGATAACCTTGCCAAAAGGGAACTTTCAAGAAGCTGCTCACTGAATTCACAGGGGATGAAAGGAAAGTTGCAGTTCTAACAGCAACATCACCTGACAGTCTTTGGCATTTTATACCTAAAAAAAAAAATCTTTCCTGCAACTTCTCTTAGTGTTTTCAACAGCTGGATATTTTACTGTATTCATAGGCAGGTCCAAATATAAATAGTAGTTTCTCTACTGACCCACATCCTTGGCCTATATTCAGAGTCTTTTAAGATGTTTCCATTAGTTGCAGAACAGTGTCAGGTTTCTCTCCAGTGAAATTTTATTTATGAGGTCTTCTTTCCCAGCACAAAACAGGACTAGATCAGCTGGAGTCGGGCTCCTTGCTCACAGCTGGAAGCCTGTTTTCCCCCTATCCTCCATGAACATTGCCTTTATCCTCACTATCTTCCATGGCTGAATTTTTAGATGTAATTTCCAGTGCTTTGTGAAGAAAGGAGACTGAAAGAGAGGATACACCATAGCTGGGGGGAAGACTGAGAAAATAAAAGTCAAGGAAGGAAGCTAGTGGAAGCTGAGGCACATGGCCCCACAATTGCTATTTTTAAAATATTTTATCACTACATTTACAATACTCTTAACTCATCCAGCCTGTGAAATCTCCACTCCAGAGAATCCAGAGTAACTGAATTAATCTAACTACAAAACCCATGGCTCAAATCCTCTGGCCTTTGTCTGGGGAAGTCTTTCATTGGAGCTTTCATCTGGAAAGAGACTGCAGGAATTAGTGGCTGTGGAGCATGCAGTTACAATAAATATATAATTCATCATGGAGAGGTTCGTTAAAACCGTTAGGAATAAAATAAACGTTCTTCTTTCCTATTGAAAAGAGATGTCAGTTTTTCTCTTACAATTACTAAAAGGGCCAGCCAGGGAGAATAAAGGCTTATTACAAGGGAAAGCATATAGAGCCCTTTTATGAAGTCTGGCTGCAGCCCTTCTCTTTGTGAGACTCTTTGTTTCAGTTTGTTTTTCAGCAGCTGTATCTGATCTGTATCTCGCACACTTTCATCCTGTGACAAAACACAGCTGCAAAGTGACTGCAAGTTTCTCATCTGTCCATCTCTGTGCATTCTCACAGATGGGACAGGTATGAGAAGCACCAAACCTGGCTTTGGGGTGCTAAATCTGATAAATAATGGTGCAGTGAGTCACGAGGGCTGGCTGTCTCTCGGCTCATCTTTCTTGGAAGGATCAGTGCTAGCACTGACTCACCAAAGATGCTGAAGTTCACCCGTAGGAAGTGCAGGCAATTACTGGCATAACACAATGCCTGGAGTTGCCATCCCTTAAACAGGGTTTTTAAGGACAGAAATATTTTGTTTTCAAATGCAGGATAAGAAAACCAATCACCACATGCTTAAGCCTTCCACTCTGAAAAATCCTCAATGCTCAAATAGGTGTGGCACAAGCATAACCAATGCACAACAGCCTCGAGCATCTCCTTGCCTGATTTTTGATTAAAATCAAATTACTTAATTAAAATTATTACAGGGTTCTGTTGTATAAAATGTACATGTTAAAGTTTTGTTTAGACAAAGCTGCCTGGAGAGAAAATTGTTTATTTTACACAGGCAGGGTTACAGTGAATTCAGTGCATCTTGGACACCAAAGAAGTGCCATGGATACCCCTTAACTTCTAGATTTGCCATCTCCCCCCAAGTATTCCCTCTCCTGAAGTTCCCTGGTTTCTCAAAGCACATTCTCTGTAATGAGCTGCTCACCACAGATGGGTTCCCCTATTCCAACCCTGCACAAAGACCACCGGCAACAGCCACTTCCCAAACATTCCCATGGAGCCCTGTCCTTCCTGCCCCATGTGCTGCTGAAGAATCCCACAGTTGCCAGTTGAGATTTACAGAGAGGGGTAAGACACACTAATGACTGCAACTCTTACCACAAATTACCACTTACTCAGACACTAATGGACTTGTTGGCCAATGCGAGTCAATGTAAAAGCCTTTGCAATTTGAAAAGAATGGGTTTAAGTTATTAACCACTGTGGATCTCAGGCACTGGTAATGGTTCACATGCCCACATCTCTCTCCACAGTCAGAAAAGGAATGTACAGCAACAGCACCTGCACTGCCTCAGTGGCCACATCTGACCTGAGCTGCACTTACAGCTTTTACTGCTCTCCTTACTTCGAGTTTGGATGCAATCAGCAAAAAGAGTAGACTGGCAAACATGGAATCAGAAAACCTCCAAAATCATCTGGGAACACATTCCACTTGGAAATTGGATTTCCTGTCCAACCTGGCCTTGGATACTTGCAGGGATGAGGCAGCCACAGCTTCTCTGGGGCCTCCCCACCCTCACAGGGAAGAATTTTTTCCCAGTATCCCATCCAACCCTACTCTCTGTCAGAGGGAAGCCATTCCCCCTTGTCCTGCCACCACAAGCCCTTGCAAATACACTGCCTCCATCTTTCTTGTAGACTTTTCTTGTAACCAGAGAGAAAAGCAAAATAATCAAATATTTTGCAGGACGGAAACTCTGAGTTATTTTTAGTGAAAGGATCAAAATTAGTTCATTAAGAAGTTCTGTCTGATAATGTCAAACCATTCATATCTACAACTAATCTTTAATATTGTAGTAATTTTTAGAAGCTGAACAGAGTTGAATTCTGAAACATGGAGTCAAAATGAAAGTTGCTTTCTCAATCTCAAGTTGTTTCCGTTGAAAGCTTCATCAAGATCAACTTCCCCCAAAGTTCTGATTTTGGTGCCAAAACAGCATTTTCAAGAAGAAATGTATTCTGTTAAAATTAAAAATAAATTTAAAAACCCAAACAAAACCCCCAAAACACGAAACCTGGCTGCCTGGCAGCCTCCACCTCTCTAAAAATAACTGAGCCAAGTCAAATCCACCCACCTTCCCTCTCCATCACAAAGGCAACTTCTCACACTTTGATTACAAACCTCAGGGCACGCTGTGGTTTCGCTTCCAGCTGTAGGTCCCGGAGTCGGGCTGATTACAGGAACACCCCATGACTTCCTACATCAGAAAGGATTTTCTCAGAAAGAATTGGCCCAGACTGCAATGCCAGTAGATCTGTGTTGGCAAGTGGCTCTGATGGACGTTGTAGAGCAGAATAAGCTCGCTCCCCACATGGGCAGGTTCAAGGTGGAAGCCCAATCCCATCCCACGTCTGGCAGCCCAGCTGCTGCTCGGAGGGATGACTTTCCCACTCTCTGGATGGAGGCAGCTGTGCCAGCAGGGCTTTCCAGGGAACATCATCACAGCCATTCCAGTGACCAAAGGCCTCTCTCACTTTCAGGACTGAATTTTAAACCGTAGCTAAGAACATTTTGGGATCTGAGCTCTGAATTTTTCATTTGTGGGGCTGAGAGAAAGCATTTGTTTAATTAAGAAACTGAATGAACTCAAAGTAAAAAAGGAGCACCATTTCCAGAAACTGATTTAAATACTCTTTTAGAAATGGTTAATTATGTATTTAAGTTTACTTACTGAACACTTCTTTCCACTCCTACACACAAATCCCATTATTCCCTACATTTGGGCAAGTGGAAGGTGCCCCTATCCATGGCATGGGGTTGGAACTGGATGAGCTTTAAGGTCCCTTCCAACCCAAACCATTCAGGGATTCCATGATTTAGAGCTAAACTTCAATATTCTGATTTGGTAGCTGTTACTTCCATTTTGCACCCACTTTCCATGGGTGTGATTGAGTTTAGGAAGAGAGAAAGCAGGGAGGAAAGGGAAATCCATGATCCACAGCAGGACAGGGAATACAAGAAGAGCACACCCATGTTTCTCAGCTGCTGTGCATTTACAGGCAGGATATCCATGGAAGAAGAGAAATCAGGTACTCATTCTGGTGAAAACAGAGGTGTTTCCGGGTCACTAAAAATTCCAGAATTATTCCACATTTTCTCCAGTCTTCTTTTCCACTGCAAAGACCAAAACCTGCCCCGTCAGATGCCAACCAAGCTGTTACTTGTTTTGTTTTGCAGGTTGCTAAGGAACAGGGCTGTTTTTGCTTACTTGCCTCCCTTGGGCTATTTCACAACACTTTGTAATATACACTGCTCTTTTTTGCTGCACATCTGGTTTTGATTTCAGGTTTCAGAACCCCCTCTGAAAACTGAGATATTAGTTTTTCATATCTATCATCTAGACAAAGTGCATCAGCCTGTCAAACTGAGTGCACCGGTGAGACACATTTAACCCTCTCAAGTTACCCTCCCAAAAGCTATTTTCATTTATTGTTGAGTTCAGACAGTGGAAGTAGCTCAAGTATTCTGTCTAATTTGCTGTGTGAAATTAGCTGCAACCACCATTAAATTTTAGGTATGAAATAAAAACTACCCATTCCTTCAAAATGTGCCATTGGATAGGAAACCCTCCTGCCTCACAAATGTTAACAAAGGGAGAGCCGTGCTGTGGATTAACTGCCACCCCATTACATGCTTGACAACTTCTCCCAAAGCTCCTAATCTTTCATTTTCCTTGGAAGCAGCTACTCCCAGAAAGCAGCTAACCAGCATGGAGAGGGCTTCTCCTGTGTCTCTGGAAAATGGCACTGTGGCATGGCAGAACAATCGGGTTTGTCCTTTGGGGCAGCAGCAAACGCATCCCTCAGCCCCAGCACTGGAGCTGCCCACAGGACCAGGGAGTCACTGAGGTTGGGAAAGCCCTCTAAGATCATCACGTCCAACCATTAACCCAGCACCACTAAACCATGTGCCAGGTGCCACATCCCCATGTTTTTTGAATCTTTCCAGGGATGCTGATTCCACCATGGCCCTGGGCAGCCTCTTCCAATGCCTGACCACACTTGCCGTGAAGAAACTTCTAATATCCAATCTAAACCTCCCCTGATGCAACTTGAGACCATTTTCTCAACCACATACAAAGTGATTGGGTTAACATGTGTTCCTGCTCTGCTGCTACCCCTAAACCAAGAGCTCCTGACCTAAGGCCTCTCCCAAAGCCTTTCCCCATACTCTCCAAGCAAAGCTCTGACTGAGAAGGGTGGGCAGAGCTAACAGTGTTCCTTTAGTCTTCACCCATCTGGTCCCAGCGTCATTTAAAGTTGCAATTAAAATTTATATCACTAGGCTAAGGTCACTGGGAGAACTTTTGCCAAGAGCTACATATATTTGACACCCTGCAGAGAAAAGAAACTGCCTCTGCTTTATCCTGATAGTTTGCTTTTCCCAACACCCTGAGGATTTCTCTCCGTGCTCTTCTCAAGCCGCTCTGATGACTATCTGATCCTACAAAATTGTATATACCAGGGAATCCTTCTCTTTCAGCAGACACAGGGTCCAGCAGTTCCCCAGAGCAGGACCAGGGTGATTCCTTCTCTGGCCCTGCAGGCTCTGGCCCCTGCTCCTGCCCAGCAGTGCCAGGGAAGTCCTGTAGCACAGCAGGTCTGAACGACACAAGTTTTTCTAAGAATCACCAAAACTATCTGGGATTATTTATTAAAAAATTCCAGCCAGGAAAGGCAGGTCTGGCACCTGCCCTTTGTGCTGGATGAGGTGCAGGCTCCTGGGGCTATGAGGGCAGGATTTCTAGGTGAGAAGAGTGAGGTCTTCCACAGGGCATCCACGTTGTTCAGCAATACCAGACCAACCCTAAATCCTTAACCTTCATCTTCAAAACTTTAGGTGAATATAAAATTTTAAGTTTGATTTTCACTCTTCTCCTGAGACCCATCCCAGCACTGTTAAACATTCCCTCTCAAAAAGTAATTGATGCCATGGAGGTTCATACCAGTAAAAAACAAACTTGGAAACTCTCAAATTTTTGTCTCACAGACAGACTGCCCTTTCCTAAACAAGAGGACCACTCCACCATGGAGGGGATGCAGGTTTATAAGACTGCACAGATGCCAAATGTTGTGAATTTTAGAGACCTGCTGAGCTCTGGATACGATGCCAATGGCTGCACCTGAGGGTACTGTTCCAGTGCTGCCCAGCTCCCTTCCTGACAGGTACTGAATGCAGCTCAGCAGCCAAAGGGAGATGCCTGAAGGACAACTGGGCAGTGTGACTGCATTTTCCCTTCCCCACTTTCTCCTGGACACAGCAGAATTCAGCCAAGCAGGGAGCTCCATGTGGCAAGCCCAGGGCTGGCAGCCAGTCCCCCTCCTGTCTGGGACTCTCAGGAGTGGGCCAGGGCTAATTGCTACAAGGTCTGTGTGATCCACACAACCACAGACACTGCAATCCTGCAGTGCAGCAGAGACTGACAGCATATGGGACAAAAAGCCCCCGGAAAAACTGCAGGATAAAGCACAGTTGGCAGCATTGTTACCCCGTCACAGCTTCTTAGCTGCTCCGGGGGCAAAAACTGAAACAAAGGTATTAAATGTGGTAAACCACATCTTTCCATCTCTTTGCATCAAATCTAAACCAACCCAACGCTTGGAGCCCTCATATCCAATTTCCCCCCCACACCCCTCTTCCCTTTGGTGTGGTCAGGCTTTCCCCTCCCGCCAGGCCAGCCCTGGAACACTCAGGCAGCTCCTCCACCCAGTGAAGGTCCTGCCCAAAAGCCGTGCTGTGGCGTGAGCTCACCGTGACCTTTCAGCAGAGCACAGCCCTTCGTCCCTCCCGTGTTTGGAGAGGCTGCTGGAGCCTCATCTGCAGCCTGGGTGCTTCACACTTAACCAATTAATCCTTCTTCCCACGAGCCAAAGGTTGGGCTCGGTGCTCACTTCAGGCCAGTGGCTCCTGATGGATGGGTGGCAGGGCAGGAGAGGGTTAAGAATATCACAGAGCAGTGGGGGCATAGGAGAGCTTAATCTGGAAGCAGTTTAAGTAACCTAAGGAGAATCTGATACAGACCAAATACACACAAGTACAGATGCATTTAATAGAATTCTGCCTCTCTCTGCTCAAGATCTACAGCTGAGGCTCCTGCAGCAAAATGTGCTGTTGGAACATCCCGTGCTCCAACCACCATGGCTATGGGAGGGATTGCAGCCAGTATTATGTGCTGGTGCTCTGAAGGACTGAATGTTCACTTCAGACACACGTTTGGGGGATGTATATTTATGCACAGATTTTGGGATGCAGCACATCCCACTGCGAACTTGGACAGCAGCTCGCTCTTCCATCTAAGAATTGCTCTCTCAAGAAATCCCAGTGTTGTGTAAATAAGGGCACAGCCCGGGCTGTTCCAGCAGCAGCTGAGCCAGGTTCAGACGTTTTCACCTCCAGCCTGCCCACAGCTGTGTATCCACTGCCCCCCATTAGGGGTTACCACCCTTTTCCATGAGCCTCATAACCACATCTGTGGACACTCCCAAATCTGGCTCTGTCACAGGGATCCAGCTTAGCTGAAGTACTTCTTAGTAGGTTATTTGTTTGGGCTTTTTTTTTTTCCTTTTTTTTGAGCTAGCTCATCTTGAGATTGATAGTTTCTTGACTCAGATCAGCTGCAACTGGAACAGCATCTCTGACCGCACTCCAATAAAACTCTTGCAAAATTGCATCTGTCAGTCTCTTCAGTCAAAGCCTGTAAGAGAGTTCTAAAGATAATATATTTAATATTAATCCCCTAAATATTATTTTGTGTGCTGTCTCAGTGTTTCCTAGGTAGTACTGGAGATTTTCCTAGCTAGTACTGGAGATTTAAATACCTCATGGTGGACTGATAATTTTTGTATGCAGCAGTCTTTATTCTCTAGCCCTTTATTTAAGATAATGAACACTCTGAAGAAACCATCACAAAAAAAAAAAAAAAAAAAAAAAAAAACCCAAACCCTCCAGTGCATCCCTCTTCAAGAGAATTATGTTTTCCCTTAGGTGCAAGAATCCAGTAAGTCACTGGGGAGCTTGATCAGAGACTGTTGATGCATTTACACTCTTTGTATTATTACTCTATTTCATTTTCAGTTCTTGGCATGTGGAACTGAGGAGAGCTGTGCAGCCAGGGCCTTGCCTGGCTGTGCCAGGAGGCAGGAAAGGTACTTTGGGGAGACACAAATATTTGCTTCGCTGACCTCTGTGTTTGGCTCCCAAGGAGGTTTGATTTGTATTCTGGGCCATGCTGGTGCTCTCAGGGAACACACATAACTCAGGCCAATTGTATGAGATGGGGGTACAAAGAGGAGCCCAGCTCAGGCTCTGACATTTAGCAAACCAAGAGGTTTGAAAATGGAGCCAAGTCCATTGCCTGGCTTGGCTGTACGAACCAAAACACAGGCCTCGCCACTGGAATTGATTATAGACACATGAAAAGAAAATACATAAAATGATACATAAGGTTCTTGTAACCTCCAGGAGCTGATGCCAGAATGCTCTCGTTGGCTTGGTCCTGCCCTGGCTCGACAGCACAGTGAGTGCAGAGCTCAGCTGAGGTTGTGCTCAAGTTTTCATCAGATTAACTCTTCAGCCCGGGTCACAGCAGCCCTGAGCCTTCCTCCAGCCCCCGGGGAAAGGAGGAGCTGAGTGTGAGTGCAGGATTTACAGCCCTTCAGCTGGTGCAAAAGGTGCTATAGCTGCCCACAGGAGGAGAGGAAATTGAATTAAAGGAGATTAGGAATCAATGCAACAGAGTAGCCAGAAGGCTGTTCATGCTAACTGTAAATTATTCCATGAGCCAGCCCCACACAAAGTGTATTCTTCCTCTGCTGCAGATCCCAGGTATCCCTCAACACAAACTGGGGGCTTTGGCTGGCATTTCTTAGCTTAATTACAGCTCATAATTTAGCTGGGGAGCTTAACCCATACAGACCACTCCACTGATTTAAACAAAACCCAGCAGCCACTAAAGTGTTTCGTTTCTTGGAACAGTGTGAGTTATTAACAGTGTTCTTTCAAATGCAAAGATTTGTGCCTTTCTGTAGAGTCTCACAATTCTCCAGAAAGGCATTTTTTTCTCAGTTTGAAGTATTTGATATGATAGCTTGATATGATTAATGTGACACTTTCAGGAAGGGCTCGAAAGCAGACATTATAATTTTACTGCAATACCAGTGAGACTCAACACTTCCCTGGAAATGGGCAGAACTAAGATGATGTTCAGCATTTTCCAGTAACCCTTGTGCAAGGTGTTGGGACCTTCCTGAACTGATCACTGAAGGGATTGTCTGAAAAATGAATTCAGCCTTTATCCAAAAACCTCAAAAACTGAGTGACCACAACTAATTTGCTTGTGGACAAGCGCCTTTCACTTCTGAAACACCAAACCCAAGGGCTTGAAGCAAATAAAATATTCCTGGAAAAGGGCAATGAGATGATCTTTAAGGTCCCTTGCAAACAAATCATGCTGTGATCCTCTGAATACTGGAGTCCAATATTCAGGAATATCATATCTCCTAAGGAATGAGTAATTTACTACTAATACAGTTACTCCTATAGCAATTTCCCTTCAGATTTCAGAAACTCTTGTGTTCTGCTAACAGAAGGCAGGAGTTCAACAGTGCACTCAAACTCTCCCAATTTAACTTGAGGTTTAGTCTTTTCTAATTCAAAGACATTTCATTTGAAAGTGTTTTTGCTTTATAATAAACAGATAATAAACAGATTCTTGGTTTCCTACAATAAAAAGAGAAAAAGACTGTAAACTTCAAACTTTTAAAAGGGCACATGGGACTATTCTTTAATTTTACTCTTTGGCTGTGGAATCTATACTCATTAAAAGTGAAAAGTTGAGCTCTGATTACTATTTGTGCTTTAAAAGCTTGCATTTCTACCCCAAATGAAAGGCAAAATGGGCTGATGTGCTTTCACTTCTTGGTTTTGAGCTTTTTTTTCCTTCTTTTTGCAATATGGCACTAAAATGCAAAGTTTGGATTTCCTAGAGTGCGAAGAAACAAACAGCTAATGTAACACTCTTTTAAAAAGTGTTTCTAAAAGGAAATACTTGTATTTAAAGATGTAAGATATTGAAAACATTTTACAGACTATGAATTTTAGCTATTAAATGATAGAAAGGGTCATTAAATGGCCCAGCTCCTTCCTTGCTATGAATCATCCCGATGTGCTGATGATCCAAATATGTAATTCTTCCCCATTTTGCTATATTTTTCTAAAGAAGCATAATAGATAAATACTAAAAATAATATAATTGAGTTGCAGACATAGATGGAGATTGGATTCCTGACAGCTAGCATGAGATAGACAATAATCTAACCTGATGGGAGAGGGCAAGGAACAAGAAAACGTTTCCATCTCCTCATTTTACTATTGGAAATGGAAACATGACATCGCATAAAGGTCATATTTTGGAAGATGCTGAGCTTCTGTACGTTCTGTTGTTGTACTATAGTAACAAGCACTCTGAAAGCCTGAAAAATAGGATTTTATTTGAGGCTAGGGAAGGGGTGGCAGAGGCAGGGCCACATCCCAGGCTGATCCTGCTGTGGATGTGCAGCATCTCCCTGCTGCAGCTGTGGCCCTGCCCAGGCCGGGCACACCCTGCTCCCCACGGGCTTTGCCAAATCCTAAATGTTGAGCTGGCTGCTCTCAGCAGAGCCCAACCAAGCCTTGTGCAAATCAACAGCACATGGAGGAGTTTTCCCCACGTTCCCCACGGCTTTCGTTGGGTTTGGCTGCAGAGTTGGGAACATCCTGCGCTTTAAAGGGTGTTTGGGAACTCTGCTTTCTCCTACAGCTTGGGAAAAAAAAATTATTATTATTAATTATTATTTCATTAAAACTGCTATTTCAAAACTTGTTTTCATTCCTAAAGCAGAGCCATAACAATCCAGCCAACACTCTCAATGCAAACATACTTAACATAAAATGGTTTTTAGAACAAACCATTAATTTCAAGACTTCCTGGTAATATATATTGCTGTTAAAGCAAATATTTTTTCATAGGTTTTGAGTCTGTGTTATCAAGGTTGCAATAAATTCTGCTATTCCTACATAAAGTCATTAAAAATAAAAAGGAATTATGTGTCAACTAAATTATTTCCGTTGGATGAAATGAATGAATCTCATCCCTATTTTCCAACCTTAATTCTAAACATTTCTTGAAGGAACTGAAAAATATGTAAATAAGAACAATCACTTGAAATAAAAATATGCAGGGCACGTTCTGAAAATATTGACATGAAGTGATTGACATTATCAGAGGATCTCTTTGCCTCGAGAGCTCTCAATGAAATTAAATTGTTTCTGACAAGTTCCTGAAGAAATGTTTAGTTCAAACGAAACCATATTTTCAAAAAAAACATTTTGGAGACAAACTGTGTTTCCCCCCTTTAGTGCAGGGTCCCTCACAACTCAGGAACAGAGGGGAGCTTTGCCCTGATGGGACTTTTCAGTCTGAATTTGCCTATTTTTAGTGTCCTGGGGATTTTGCTTGCCTTTTTTTCGTTTGTTTTTTTCTCACTAGGAGTAATTTGTGCTGCAGATCGGTGTTGCTGCTGTTTGTAAACAATGGGTTAGGAGCTGTTTCTAAAAGCTAGAACGGGTTTTACCAGAAGGGAGCTCGGCCTTTCCTTTAGTTTTTCTTTCTCCTGTTCCCTGTGTGTTCAGCTACACACTCAATTCCACATTTTCTTGTAAATGCAAGAGCAGAATAAATGTGGGAACCACAACACTTTCAGCTGCCCCACCTCATTCTCACCCCAGAGGTTTCTAAGCTGCTCCTCAGCCAACTTCTGCAGATATGCACGAGCAGCAAACCACGGCTGCCTCCAGGCCATGTCTTGTCTCCACGCTCATTTCCAGCATTTTTCTTGGGACAAGTCCCATGGGATGGATTTGGAGGCTGTTATTTATTTTTGCAACATGGCTGTACTGAAATGGGGAAAATTCAAAATAGGACACGAGCAATAGAAACAGAAATGAAAAGACAAATGAGTTTCACACACAAACACTTTTTAAGCTGAGGTGTCCAACTCCCTCAGCCTGAGGGTCGGGAATAGTTTTGGGTGCCCTTGTGGGTCCTGTGGATTAAGTTGTCCATGTGAATCAAACATCTGGCTGGATGCAGCTGGATTTCAATTTACAGACTTTTTAAGCTCCACTTTAAATATTCCCCCTCTTCTCCAAGAGAAAATGTTGGTAAAACGATGGGAGAGCCTTTGTAACACTTCCAGAAGATCAGCTGTGTTGAGGCTCTCTCCTGCTGTTTCAGCAGCTCAGGCCAGAAACTGGAAGTGAAAAGGCATCTTGCCGGAAGAGCCCAGAATCAAGAAGTGTGGAGCCAGGTTGCAAAACCAGGAAAACAATCAGAGGGAAGTAGGTGACCAAAAAGGAGGAAGAAGATGTTTCTAAATAATGCCTGTATTTGTCTAGCTGGGCAGCAGAGTTACCAACTGACCAATGCAATGAAAGGAAATCTGCATTTTAACCTGCAGCAGTGCATGGAAACATCTCCTGTGGGAGTCATTGGTCACTTCTTCTCTCCCCAAAGGTATCCATAAGAATGCTGTGGATTTCAGCTGGTAAATTTTTGGCCTATAAAGGAGAGGGCTGAGAACATTATTTCATAAGAGTTTCTCAATAATAAGATTTTTGATCTTCCTAACATTATCCAGAAATAAAACAGATATTTTCTGCTCAGCTGAACCCAGCTGGCTGTGTGGAAAACATTTCAAAATCTGCCATAAATCTTTGGGTTTTTTTCCTGATGTCTGTTAATTTAGTTAAAACAAATCAATTAAATGTCCTAATTACAACTGAAATATATAATTACATTGTGCACTCAGTTCAGTGCATGCTAATGAAGCAATCACCACCTTCTTATTAGTCACTCTGGAAGAATAAATCCAAGTGAGAGCTGAGAAATGCTTTTCTGTGTCTTCAAATTGGGCACTTGGTCCATTCTTTGCTTGTTTCTAAACTTCAAACTTGAGCAAAACAGGTAGAAAAAGATACAGAATCAATATATTCTTTTTTTTTCCCTTACAGCAAGAATTCAAGAGGAATTATCATCCCCTAATGTGGATCAGCTCAGAAATTAGAGACTATTTTTTAACATATTCTTGTTAGAAAGTTTTAGCAAATGAGTATAAATTTTAAAAGACAATACACAGCTCTTTTAAAATTACTTTTCTATAATGTCTTACTCTAGACAAGCTTCTGAACAGGTAGGGCGTGATTTCAAAATATTGGGGAAATAATCTGCTGCTGAATATTGGCATCTGCTGGAGGTGGGAGTGCTCAAACTGCTGATCCCTGTCCCTGTCAATGCTGTTTCCTATCAAGAAAAAGCAGCTCTGAACCCTTTTTACCTTGGATACATCCTCTGTTTTCCTTCATCCCAAATCTAATTCAGATGAGAAGTATTTGACTGAATGTGCTTTGCCTGCCTAAACAGAAATATTAGAGCAGCTACTTAAATGGTAATTGATAAATGCATAAAATTACTACCATTCAAACTGCAAATCAGTTAGCAAAATGTAATGAAGGTTTAAACATTTCATTGCATTAATGATATAAATGCATAAATTTACAGAGAGCAGCATCCAGCCACTTGGCAGCCTTCCACTGTATTTACTTAAAGGTGATAATGCATTTAAAAAGCACTTGAAGCAGAATACGTATTAAACACTACTAAACTTGCAGAGATTTATTAGCACAGGCTTTTAGACTGTCTCTGCCCTGAAGCAAGCTCATTTTTATTTCTGAAAATTTAAAAAAATAGAGCAATACATCATTTTAAGAAACATCAGCGGGGTCAGTATGGGAGTTATCTTAAAATCCAGTATTTCTTCATGACAAGTGCAGGTCTGTAGCCTTTAGCTCGTGTGGGACTGACTGATAACACTGCTCCAGAAATGCTGATAATATCCACAGGATGTTCATTTACACATTAGTGAAAGAATGGAAGTTTGGAAAATTCTCTAGGATCTCCAGAGATTAATGATCTGGCACTTTCAGCACCTTAAAGTGCTTTGGTTTCTCAGGCAGCACTGAAATCCTGTCCTGTCCAGACAAAAATCAGGCACTGCCAATTCTCTGGAGAACATCAGCTGATGAACATTATTAATTCTCACAGCAGATATGAGCAAAGGGAGCAGGAAAATATTTGCAGGTATTTGTAAAAGTGTTCTGTGAGCATTTTTAGGGTAGAGTGGATGCAAAAGGAAATATCCTCAATATTAAATATGGATCTCAGTAAAAACCAGCTGGATAAGTGCCTGCACCACAGTCTTCACTGAACAGAAATTCACAGAGCTTGGAAAGCAAGTGGGAAGCAGGGCTTGGGATTCCTCTTTGAGCTGGAATAAAACACTGTGACTGAGGTGGTTGTCAAACAAATGTGGGGACTGTGTGTGTTGTGTGTCACAGCAGCTTGGGATGGAACCCATGGCTTCATTTCAGCAACACTGTTTGTGGCTGGAGAATCAAATCAGAATAAACTCACCCCTGTGAAGAGTTCACCTGCTCTATTCCCACCTGTCAAGGCTCCTAAATGCACCTGGACCTTAAACACAAAGGGCAGCACCTTCCCTTCCATGTGGAGGACAGGGAGGACAAGGATGAAGGAACAGTAGCACAAGGCACAGCATTCATATCCCAAAACCTGTGTCAGGGCTCTCTCTGAAGTCCACCACACCATCCTAAGTAGTGATTTTAGTAAGAAACAACATAAATTAGTGAAAATTTGCAGCATGAACCTTCCCACTTTGCCAAGGTCAGAGGTGCTGGAGGCATCCTGAAGCCAGCACAACTGCTGCAGGCTGCCATGGTAAAATTCCCACTGTCTCATGCCTGATAGAGTCAGGAACACAGAGTGCATGTGTAAACACAGCCTGTCTGATCTGCTCCACAGAGACACATCCTGCCTTTGGGTTTTTGGGTCTATACTGACAGGGCAGGCACCCTCCTCCTGGCTGGGGCATGTTCTGAATGGCTGAGCTGCAATGAGCAGATGACAGAGATTTCTCTCTCTATTTAAATGGTTTTCTCGCCAAGATCCTCTCTAGAATTTAACTCAGCAAGACCTTTAAATACAACTGAGAGCAGAATTTGGCTCAGGGAGTGTTTCCCCATTTCATTCCCTACAGCTTTTCATTACCACCTTCTAAATCTGTAACAAAACCAGGAGTGTTTTTACGGTGCTCTGTATGAGAGCATTGCTAATAAGTAGCTCCATTAAAAATAGTAAACATAAATCATTTATTCATTTTATGCATTTCTAAGTCCACTTGAGAATATTTTTGGCTGAGGCAAGGCACAAGTAAGGGTGTTAATTATTATCTTACTAGAGCAATCAGTTAATAAGGCAGTTAGGAGAGATGTTTGTTAGGAGGTTCTGGGGTGCCCGGAGGCTACTGAAGTCATTGTCTGGGAAAGAACACGACCGCTGGAGCTCGCAGGAGTCTGGTGGCACCAACCCAAAGCCCTCAAGGCCTCTGTCTGCAAATTAGCTGAGAGGAGAGAGCAGACACCAGGTCTGAGCAGGGAGCTGTAAACAAGAGGTAGGAGCTCCTGGTGCAGCTCTCTTAGAGCAGAGCAGTGGCTGGGGCCCCTGCGAGGCGGCTGGAAGGGCTCAGTCAATGGGGTGGAATGGGGAGGGAATTGGGTTCAGTTTCCTTCTCCCCACAAAGAGCAGCAGCCTTTTCTGGGCTCTGCTGTGTCCTCAGGCCAAGGAACAGCGCTCTGCACCACTGACAAAGCTGAGCACCTTGAAGCAGCTCTGCTCTCCCTGGCCCATTCATCCCTTGTGAGGATGCAAATGCTTTCAGTCTCCTCCAGGAGACAAGAGCTCCTTTATTCACTGTCCTGGCCCACCCTGTTCAGAGTGGACCTCCAGACCAGTGTGGTACTGACCAAACCCATGGACTGACTGACCATGGCCAGAGGGCCTTTGCTCCCACTCTGCTTCCAGAGAGATTGATCCCACTAAACTCACTCTGGGAAATGGTGCTTGAACCCACAGGCCAAGGACAAAGTGGATTTTCAGATTAAATGCTAACGGTTCAAGGAGAGCAGCACTGGGGCATCCTGCTC
Source organism: Dicaeum eximium (assembly GCA_013396995.1). Taxonomy (NCBI): domain Eukaryota; kingdom Metazoa; phylum Chordata; class Aves; order Passeriformes; family Dicaeidae; genus Dicaeum; species Dicaeum eximium. The sequence continues at coordinate 579,510 of VWZP01009377.1, forward strand.
TTCTTCTGCCTGACTTCTGCCTGTTCACTGCTCAGTAGCTTCTGTTCTGCCCTCCCCACTGCAGCAGCGGGTGCCAGGAGCCAAACATCTCCATTAGAGACTTGCAGGAGGGAGGTTATCCCAGTTTCCCAAAACCCAAGGAAAACCACAGCTGTCTGCCCTCAGCCTAGGGTGTGTGAAGGAACCTGTCCACAAGGGAAGTGTTTCTGGTTATGAATTACATGCTACAACATCCCTGTGACTCTGTTAGGGATGCACTCTGAGGTGCTCCAGGGGAAGCCTGTTCTAGGAGCTAAATTCTCCCCATGGGATGGAAGAAATATTAGAGGAATTGCCAGAGAAGGGGGGGGAAGAAGCCACTTTCTGATGTACTTCAAAGGCAAATAATCTGGCTCCTTCTGTCTGACATCCACAGGGGATGATCTTATGCAACTTCAAAACACTTAAACTGATTTGCAGCACAGAAATAATTTTAAAATGCTGCTCCTTTTACTTGTCTTCCCTAATCCAGTTAGCCCTCAAAATATGGCTGTAGGAGAGAGATCCCATTTCACTCGCATGTGGGAAACCCTCTTTACTTGAGACAAAACAACAAGTCCAAGAACATATCCCAGATCTATCCTACACTTTGGGATAGTACCTAAGCAGAGGCCTGTTCCTTGTCAGTGAGGGAAATACTGTCATTCCCATTTTGCAGATGGGAAATTGAGAAAGAACGGGGTGAATAGCTAATCCAAGGACACAGGAAAATCCAGAATCAGGCTGAAAGTGACCCAACATCTCCTAACTTCATCCAATGGGATTGCTGTTGAGCAAATTCTTTCTTTTCTCAGGAGATTCAGTAAAGCTTACAACAAATGTAGCATGAACAGCCCAGAGCTGACACTGTCCTTAGGAGCTCCCCCTCCAATGGGAGATGGAAAATAAATCTTAGATACATTTAATTCATTATTTAATAATCCATCAGGGTTTTTGCTGGAATGATTGGCTCAGGAGTACAACTTTGGCCAACCACTGCCCTGACAGAGCTCCAGCATCTCTCTGCCAGAGAAACCCCTCCTTCCCACAGACAGGGAGATATTTCAGAACTATTATTCTGTAGAGTTCAATTGACACTTCAGAAGACAACTTTGCTTTTAAAGAGATTAAGTTGATTCCTTCCCATAAATTCAGTAGCTACCCCAACTATGCCTCATTGACAAAACTTATTCTGACAAGAGTCATGAATTATAACCAGGATAAAATGTTTCATTAAAATACAGATAAGGGAACTTAAGAAGCAAGGGGTTTGTATGGGTAAAATCAATTTTGCTGCAGAAGCAAATCCACAGCCATTCTTCAGGTCACTAAGTTGAAGTCTGGGTGTTATAAATTCATCATCAATGTTTTCTTACAGCTATAGTAGCTGACACATCTGAATCCCTGGGAGCTAAAAGCATGCCAGGAGAAATGAGCACCATCAAAACACATCAGGAGCAGACGTACAGCAAGGGCTATAATGTACCTGACTGCTGACAGGACAATATTGGTTTCCCTTCCCTGAGAGTTCATCATCAACCACTGCCTGTCCATGAAGGAATTGATTTAAGGGTATCAATTAAAAATTAGCTCCAGTATCACTAGAGAGATGGGTTTAAGCATAATTAATGCAAAAAGCTTAATAGCATTCTTGCTTAGGTTCAGTTGAGTATCCCTGCTGATGGTGTCCCACTTCCAGGGGAGTGTAAATGATTCCCTCCTGCACTGATCCATTGAAGTAGTTGTAAAATCTTGATTATATCCATGTCAGATGGGTTCAGTTCAGAATAGAACTGCCCAGAAAATTATCCCTCCCTCCCCCACAAAACATTACCATTTCATTAAAAAATATGTTAATAATTAAGCAAACAATTGTGGATAAAATCATCTCCAAGTTTTTGTTTTTCTGGTGAAAAATGCATGTGAAAAAAGAGCTTCTTCCTCACAATGTTCAAAGTTCATGTTTATGTCTAGATTCAAGTAAACAACAAATTTGTCAGTAACATTTTGATCAAGAGCACTATTTGCCCTAGGTGATAATCCAAGTTAATTTACAAGCCAAACGGGGTCATAACTTCAGTCTGGGAAGGAAGAAATCCTAAGCATTAGTGCTGTGCCATCAGTAAGTGTCAGGCACTTCTGCAAAAATCCATGCCAGGGACAAGAGTTTCCAATGGGTCTTGTCAGCTGAAATACCCTGAAATGGAGGTACCAAGGTTTTGAAACTGGGTTTGTCTCACACCCCCACAGTGCTGGGTGATTCTGTCCCTTTCTGCCTGTCCCAACACGCTGCCATCCACAGTGTGTGACTCAGGACAGGGAAGGGGAGAGCTCGGGTCAGCTGTGGGGCACAGCAATGATCCATCAGGACAACTCCCTGCCCAAGCCAGAAAAGTTCCCAGGAAAAAGCACAGCAAAGCTGGGGGTGAGGAGAATCACTCTGGAACTGGTATTTCAGGTATCTCTTACCTCTTCTCCTCATTTTTTCCAGAATTTTGTGATGCTGGCATGTAAATAATGAAGTCAGAAAGAGTTGTCTCAGTGACATCTATGAAAAATACTCAAATTCAGTATTTTTTTCCCCTTTTTTTTTTTTAATCTAATCTGGACAGTACTGTAGGAACTTAGTGCTTCAAAATCTAAATTTTGCAATATGCTCTTGGAAGCCTTTATATTTTAGAAGCCTATGTATAATATATTCTATTATGAGGACATTCCACCACTCTAAATGCATTCATATTTTAGGTATGCAGTACTACCACAGTTTCAAAAATAAACATCTGAAGAAAATTCTGGGGGTTTAAAAATAAGACATTTGTAGCTTAATGTTGTTTGAAGAAATCTGGAATGGTATTAATCATTTCAGTTACTCACTGATTTCAATACAAACGTACTGAGAGATGAATATGCATCTACTGGTCATGTTAACCTGCCTTCACCAAATAATAATATTTCATGTGATACAATGAAATGTTACAAATATGAATCATTGCCTTCTAAATCTAAGCTAAGACCTTTAAAATTTGATATGGGCGATTTTAAAAAGTAACTTTTCCATATTTTTGCAATAATTTTTCCTCTATTTTTAATGCTTGATTTATCTACGCATTTAGAAAGCTCTTTCTACAGCCATTCAAAATAATACTGAAAAGTCAGTGCCTGGTTATTCACTTCTTCATGACCTGGGAGCTCAAAGGCCTGTGCAGTGTCAGGGGCTTTCACAGCAGGAAGTAGGAGGGTGAGTTTGCACGGCTTTTGGAACTAAACCAGTTGTCAGAGGGAAAGGACAAGGCATGAGGCTCAGTTCCTCACTTCTACAGACCTGGAGCAGGAGCACCAGGAGGGAAGCAAAGGCATCTCCAGGCTTTCAGTACCCCCCTTGGTTGCTGCATCACTCTGAAGAGCTGTGTTTTTAGGAGGAATAGGAAGCACCAATCTGCTTTGTAGCCACAGATCCTAATTCTCATATTCCACCCAATGCCATTATTTGGAGATTGGCTTGTGTAATTCTCGATTTATTACTGGTTTGGTTTTCCTTTTGTTGCAAGAATGGAGCTGACAGCTAAACACGTGTACCTACATTATGAAATCCTGCTTAACAAGGAAGAGCTAATTAAGCTGTTACAGTGTTGGCCCATGACCTGAAGGCTGCCAGCAACACCCCACGACTGCACTGCCCTGGGAGGGACAGGGATGTGACGCAGCACTCGGGGACTTGGCCATGGGAATGTGCCAAGAGAGACAAGTGCCCTTCCAGCCAGACATTGCAAGAGCCTTCCTGCCATGGCCAGAGCCACCACCACCTCCTGTCGTCCCAAAATCAGTGTGCACACAATGGGCAGCACAGAAACTTCTCACACAGCTTTTTTAACAAAGTGACCCCGAGGGCACAGCATCAGAACTTCTGTGTGAAACTGCTTCAATCCAGCTGGTCACAGCTAAACCTTTCTTTGGAGTTCTTGGCCTCAAAGTTCATGGTTTGGTACCCCAAGTCAGTCTCCTCCATACCCTGGCTGGGATGACCACAGTCAGCAGCACTGAGTGGTGCCTTTTGCATGTTCCCAGCACTTCCCAGGGAGGTGTCTTGACTGAAGGACTCAGAACCCCCCATGTTACTCCAAGAGGATTGCATTATTCCCGATGTAGAAGGAATAAAAAACATTCTGTATTGTAAAATGAACACAGGGTAGCCTTTTTGCACAACAAAAGCCTCCAGCCACAACACCAGCAAGAATTAAAACCACACTTCCAAGATGTCCAGCTACAGTATATATTTTATCATTATTCTGCAGACATATGTTTTGTGTGACTTGGTTCATTTATTTTCTTTTTGTTTTCAAAAGCTAACACATGGCCCTGAACAAAAATTACACTTAATTTTTTATTTGTTCAACTCAGTTAAAATCATAGCACTTGCTTTGTAGAGTTTTACATAACAATGTGCTGCTTTGTATGACTTTTATGTAATTTAATTTCAGTAAACTAGCCTGAAATAATTTAGACAGTCTACAGAGAGTTTGTGTATTCAGTGTTAGGGACTTGCATTTTACACATTTATTCATGTCAGATTTAAAATTTGATTTGTGTGTGGGAGTTAGCAGCTTCCCTGTCCCTACATAGAGATAAAATCCACAACAGGTGACAGGATAAATTCTTCCATCCTATCCAGGACTACAAGGGAGGGCTGCTAAACTCTGGTGCTCATCTATTCAAATGGAGGACCACTGAAAAATAAAAACAAAAAGATGGTTCAGGAAAACCATTTTACAAGTTTAAAGGGCTGGGAACTGTCTTGTGGAAGGCTGATAATGATGGTTGCCTGATGGACAGACTGGTGAAGGAGACAGTTGACAAATGAGATTATGACAGTCCCTCACTGAGCTGTCTGGACAAAGAACAACAAAATGTCAGCAGGAATAAGACAGGCTGTATAAATCAGGGGAGAAAGCATGAGCTGGAGGAAACCTGGACATCTCAAAGCTGCTGACCAAGACACACAATACACTGTGCAACAATCAGGAAATGGATGCAGGTTTCCTCAGTTATTGTTCTGGCCAGGTCTGTTGATAATAGTTTTGGACAGACCTAAAGGATCCCTTTGGAAGAGCTGCCCTCCTGCTGAACAAGGCTGGACTTCTGGGAGTGTGGCTGAACAGGGAGAAATGAAGGGATGAACACATTCTGAGGGTGAGATCCTGGTTTTGTGGAAGGGGAGAAGGGTGGCTGGTGCTCCTAAAAGCCAGGGAAAAGATTAGTGTGACCCCATAGTGAGGGGAGTGTGAGAGGGAGATGACACTGAGCAATGGGGACAAACACATTGGTCAATTGGGGTTGCACTAAGGAAGCTTTTCCTGGCTCTGCTGTCGCAGGGGATCAGAAATGAGACAGAAGTGAGTCACAAGGAATGAAAACATTCAGCACAGGCAGCCAAGGTGTCCAAAGGAGAGCCCCACTATGGGTCTGACTGCAGCAGGACGTGCCCACACGGCATTATGCAGTCGGGGCCAGATCACTTTTGAAAATAGCAGCTGATTCTTTCTGAAATTGCTTCCCCAGAACTGACTGTTTCTTGCGAGGAAGACCCTGGAAATCAAACGAGCCGTCAGACTTGTACCACTCGAGTCTGCATTTCTTGTCCTTCGTCTGCTTTCCTTCCTCTTTTTGTGCCTCTTCTGCTTTCGAAGGGACGACGTGTGGAGCAGCGGGGCTCTGACATCAGAGCTGGAGGCGGCTGCGACACAGCGAAGGCTGACGGGGACAGGAGGAGGAAGGACAGGAGAGAGGAGGAGGAAGGGGAGCAGCATGAGGAGGAAGGACAGGAGAGAGGAGGAGGAAGGAGAGCAGCACAGGAGAGGAAGCAGAGCTGGAGAGGAGGAGGAAAGGAGGGCAGAAGGGAGGAGGAAGGGCAGGAGAGGAGGAGGAAGAGGGCAGCAGAGGAGGAAGGAGGGCAGCAGAGGAGGAAGAATGACAGCACCAGAGGAGGAGGAAGGAGAGCAGCAGAGGAGGAAGCAGGGCAGCAGCAGACGCCAGCAGCTGTCCCGTCCCCAGTCCCCAGCACTGCTGTCGCTCTGCGCTCCCCATCCCCACGCAGCTCCCACCACGGGCTGGGCTCCCTCCCTCTTCCTTCAGCTGGAGCGACGCTGCCCTTCCAAAGGCTCCAAAACGCTCCGCACGCATGTTTTAAATTACAGCTAATTCATTTTAATATGCCTTTTCCTTGGATCCGTAGACAAAATGAAAGGCAGGTTTCCCTGGGAGATACACATCAGGCTCTGCCTGCAGCTCTGGAGTGTTGCAACACAGCTCGTAGCAACCAAGGGAGAAATCAGTTCCCCTTTCTACGGCAAGGGGTTGAAAAACAAAATAATTTCATTGCACCTTAGGAAAACCAGCTTTAGCAGATTGGTGAGGGCGACTTCCTCTGTATTTTTGAGGCCTGACCAACATCAGGACCACAACTCCAACACAGTCAAGATTAAGCCCATTGTCTACAGAGCCCATTATTACACTTAGATTCCTATTAAGGTTTAATAGTCTGAAGAGGAGGGGGTTGGGAGGAAAGTAATGAAGTTACAGGCCTTTATTGTACAAAGGCAACTGGAGACTTTTTTTAGGATGCTATCTATCAGCCTGTCTGGCAAATGTCTGCCTAGTAATAATGTCTACTGAAACAAGCCTAAATAATGCATCATTATATCAATAATTAATAGGCACATGGGTCAACAAGTTCAGGATTGTTACAGGCAAAGGAGATGTGAAGGAAATGGCTCATTCCAGGCCCTGCCAGGCCCGGCATGGCAAGCACAGCTTTGCAGAAAAGCGATGGAGGAGTGGTGGCAGCCAAATACCAGAGCAGCATGTGCAGGGGATGTGGCTCCTGTCTGCTCATCCCCACTCACTCACCCAAAACACGAACCCACCAGGATGGAACTCCCCCCAGAACAGAGCAAGAGAGGCAGGGAGGGTATTCCATACTCTTGATTTGGGAACCCAACTTCTCTAACCACATTCAACAGCCCAGATGAAATGTGAGCCAAGTAGATATTGCTGATTTTAGTACCAGCTGATGATAGCAACAGCTGAGGTCACCTACTGACCAAAAAAATCTGTGCCCGAAGTAACATGAGGTATTTTAAAATGGACAGAGAAAAGAATCAAAGTTACCTCGTGAAAATGAAATCAAAATCAGAGGAGATGTCAAAATAGAAATACAGAGGCTATATTAATAATAACATCTTTTTTCCTGAGAGGGGTGCTGAAAATCAGGGTACTCTGGCAATTGTAATTCCTCACTCTCAAACCAGGAGGGTGGGCTTCCATCCCATACAGAAGCCTCCTGACATTATTTGGGATCCAGAGACAGAAATGCAAAATTAAGGTTGCTATCTGTAAAACAAACAAAGAAAGGAGGCAAACCACGATTGTGAAAACTTCATCCCCTGCAGGTTTGGTCAAGTATCCACATATCACATGTTCAAGCTGATCTATGCACACACTCCCTGCACACAACAGGACCTCTTAACAATGAAAATATTATTAAAAATATCAGATGTGAATACAGTATCTTGGTGAAGCAATTATAGTAGTAACTTAAATGCTTGGGGGAAAGAATTAAGATTTTGGCTAGGTTAGGTTTTATGGTGATCACTTTGTTTTTATGTTTTTTGGATTTGGTTTCTTGTTGGGTTTTTTGTTTGGCTTTTGTTTTTTTTTAACACAGGTCTTGTATAAGAAAACACAGCAAACATCACAGTTCCATTTTCAGAAAACCACAGCCTACTTACAACCAAGTCAGTACAGAGGGAAACTGAAAGTAGAAAAGAGAGTAACAAGTTGCAAAGGCAATTCTAGTAACAAGTAATTTTTAAAAGCAGATGACCAAAATAGAAAAATCCCAAATTAATAGTTACAGTAAACTGTGCTTTTAAAGTTGTGTGATAAGTTAGTTACTGAAGATTCTGTCAAAGGGATTTTCTTGAGAGTGAAGTCCTGGAGTATATGGAGGCTGATTTGTCCTCTGGCCCATTTCTAACCATCAAACACTGATCCTGCTCACTCAAGGAATTCCATCAATCTCAGAGGAGTGACACTAGCAACAAGTGAGGACAATACATGATCCATTTCTGAACTAAGAAGAATTACTAACAGAAATCTGTGCAGTCCCAGTTCATACAGTCAAGGCTCCCAACAGTGCATTATGAAGCTTTCTTATTTTCTTCTTACAGAGGCCCTGGCTTTGGGGTTCAAGTGTGCAAAAGCACCAGGAGACTTGTGCATCACCTCACACCCCAGAGACCCAAGAACTTGGGAGTATATTCTAAAGAAATTAATTTTAAATGCTGAAGCTACTTTTTCTCTCCAAGCTTTTCCCAGAAAACACTGTGCTGCTTTCTTGGGAGTTTCTGACCCACTGAGGAATGCACCCATGGAGCTGTGTGGGGCTGCACTCAGTCAGCACACCCTCACTGGGTTATGGAAATCTGCATTTAACCATACAGCTGTAAACTTTGCCAGTAAATTCCAATGCCATTTAATGTCCTTGCCTCAGGACAGAGGTTCACATTCCCAAAGGAGGACGGGCCCTGGGAATTGCAAGGGGCTCTGCAAAGCTGGGCAGTAACTCAGGAGCAGGAACACAACACCCTGCTCCTGGTAAGGGCCATGTCTCCATCCCCTCCCAGGAAAACCCAAAACTCCCAGGCTTCTGAGCCCCATCTGTACATCTGAGATCCTATGGACATGGCTAAAGAGTGGAATGTACCTCTGAGGGCACCTGCAAATTATTCCAAGATGCAAGACACTGAATAGGGAAAGGAAGTAGGGCACCAACACTTAAATGGAGTGTAAATTTTCCAGTTAAAGACAATACAGTTCTACCAGAACAGGTCAGATGAGAGGACTCCTGACGAGATGTAGAACATCATTTTATAAAGAGCCTTAGGGATGTAGATACCCAAGTCTCTTTCATTCCTAGTGGCTCCTTCCCTTTCCTTTGAACATCCATGTGGAATGGTGTTAGGTTCCCTTCTTCTCTCCTAAAGATAAAACAATGAAGGCCATTTTTTTCAACGTATAAAATTAAATTTCCAAGATTCATTTCTGGAGTAAGAGCAACCACTTCACATTTCAAAAGTAATTTGTCATACAGACACATTTCCCCCACCTTAGTTGTCCTGAAATCAGAAGGCACCTTCTATCAATACACATGGTCCTCACCATCTTCTGACTCTTGAATTGTTGTTTCTCTGACCTTTCTTTACACCAGCTCCATTTTTATTGTGTCCATTTTTATTGTATTGTTTATAAGATCCTCTGTTCTATTATGCAAAACACTTTTCATCCATTTAGACAAAAGAGCTGGACTTCAAGAGATCCTATGTTCCCATAGCAGAAGTTTGGTAGTCAGCAAATTCACATGCCTCATTTTATATGTCCAGTTACTTGATCCCAACTCCTTTCTCACCCACGTGATAGGAAGGATTATTCTTCTATTCATGCCTCAGTCTTTTAATGGATTTAGGGCACAGCTCTTAAAAATGTATAAGAGAGACAGGCATCGCATGATTTTGCTATGGATATTTTATGAGCAAGTCTGGGTGCATGCTGTGTGCTTGAAACAAAAGACTGCACAATGTGCTACCAGGGCAGGAGCTGTGTCATTATGTCTTGCATTCAAGGCTTCTGGGAATCTTGGGCAAGAAAAACAACAAAACAAAGGCATGGGAGAGACCAGGATCGAGTAAATGGGTCAAGACAGCACCGATACAATTCGTTGTTATTTAGACCTGTAATTCAGTCATTTGTCAGAGAACAAATCCGATTTAGGAAGCAGCAGCCTGGCCACTCCTTTTTTTTATTGGCTGTTATTTGGGGTTTGCATTTGTTATTAAATTGACTTAAACTATTACCTTGAAAAGACAATACTGGTTCCTACGTGCTTCTTACTGCTGCACCTGCAGCAGCCACTGTGAGATGTTTTGGTACCAAGAACCACTTCAGCCATTATTTATCACTGGAGTGATTAATTGACATCTGGAGCATAAACTTCCACTGCTGCTGGCCTGATGAAAGGTGTTGGCTGACATTTTTCAGAGCATTCAACCACCAAAGAAGACATCAGTGATGTTCAGGCACTTGAATCTTTCAGATGTCTTTTCAAAGAATGCTCTTGCAATGCTTGAGCTATTCCTTGATAAAGATGGACATAGCATGGAAGTGGGGATACAGCTCACAATCCACTGCTCACCAACCTTTCACCAAATCTACTTCTCTTACCACCATTGCAAACACAAAAACAGTGCTATTTGTATTTTTTTGCTCTCTTTGTATCATTTTCACTATTAGGTAACTACAGACCAGCACACTCATGTGGTACTTTATAACTGCAGAGCTGGAGGAAACTGCCCAGCTCAGAACCAGTAATAAATACCCAAATTCTAACTGCAAGCACATGCATATAAGGGCACCTTCAGCTAAAAATGTGGGTGTTTTTCTTGCAATCTTACTCAGAAATGAACTTTTAAAGGATCAGCTTTGCCAGAGATATTAGCTTCAATCTTCAGTTTCACTGCAGCTTCATCACCAGGGAGGGCATGAAGGAATTTTTACACATTACTTTTACACATCACTGTTTTTCCTGTTGGGAAATTTGAGTCTCCTAACAATATATTCCATGGATCCACAGCAACCCCATAATAAAACTTAAAATGTACACTGTCTTTTGTAAATATTACCTTATTATACTAAATGTAACAACTTCAGTTTGCTATTTATGGGAATGCTCTTTCTCAAGATGCTTCATAGTAGAGAAACATAAATACCTTTGAAGTGGTAGTTTCTACAGAGACTTATTTCTCCACTGAATTGTAGAATAAACAGCCCAATTTTCTACAAATCTGGAGCATCTTTCTAAAGTGGCAGATAATGAATACTTTACCACTCTGTAGCCATTTATGTCTTTGAAGCTTGCTGTAAATATGAACCACTTATGCCTTTGGGAGTATCCTTAGGTAGTATCATTAGCCTCACGAAGAAAGGGAAGTAAAAGAGCAGGGAAGAGAAGGGAAGTAAACGACTTTACACAGACTAGGGTGGCACTGCTCAGCAGCTTGATGTGCATCACACTTTTATTGCTGGTTCTGTGACAGTCCATCTTACCCCAGCTCAGAAAGCACCAGTTTCACCCCAGCAAGAACAGGTCTCTCTCAGCAGTAGCTCTGGAGTGAGGGCTGAACATGATCCCAAAACAGGCAGTAGGATTTTTTGGAAGCTCAGTCAGTTTTGCCCTGTGGATGTGTGAGGAGTTAGCAAGTTCATCTCAGGTTTGGCAGTGCTGCTGCATGCAACAGACGTGGTCTGGGGCTGGTTTGTCTACAAGACTTCCAGCTTGCAAGAAAACTAACACAGGGAATCAATTTTTCCTCATATCAACAGAGCCTGAAGATGCTTCTATGAGAGAAACCATGAGGAATTTCTGTCCTCCCCTCAGCCCCTTAGGGAATGCTGTGCCCAACATGAAAGTTGAGGAAACAAGCTGAAACTCTTCTGAGCTGAACAACCATCCCTGATTTTTTTGTTGCCCTTTTTTACAGGGAACAAACACAGCAACACCTAGAACACAGTGAGAATGCAAAGCCCCACTTACCCATGTGTATTCCCTGACCCTTTCCCTCTGCACTGGGGCTGTTCCTACTCACTAGGCTGCTGTGGAAAGGTGCCTGGGCACCATCATTCATCCCCCAAGGTGTTTAGGTGCCAGATCTGCCCGTGGCTGATTGTGCTGCACATCCCCATCCCATCCCCATCCCCNTTTGTTTTTAGTGCTCACCTATCTTCTCCTCGACTCCTGAGAGTCATGTGAATCTGGGAAGGGAAAAAAGAAAATACTTCCCCAGCAGCTAGCAGAAAAAAATAATTATTATCAAGAAGTTTCCTTCTCACGTGTTATCTCAAAACACAGGGAATGTACTCAAGAAGCATTCAGAACTTTCTCAGAAAGGAGGGAAATCAAGAGAGGGGCAGATGTGGAAAATTGCTTGGTATCCAAACAGTGTGGACAGCTCAGGCAGTGCTCCCTCTGCTCCAGGGACAAACGAGACAATCTTCAGACCAGTCCAGATTGGATTAGCCTGTCCAGCAATCAGTGCTCGAGTAGATTGCCCACTTTGGCTGCCTTCCAGTTCCACTGCATAATGAAGGGCAGGTATTTTCCATTTCAACTTTGTCCTTCCTAAACCAGCAGCATTCAAAAAAATGGTGAATCTGCCTAATTTAGCAATGACATTCATCTGATTTCACTCTTTCACTTTTAGGAATGAACATATTTTGATTTTATCTGAACAAAATAGGTCATACTTCTGCACTACCTGTGCAGTAAATGAACCTGTAAATATATAAATAAATAGAAACTAGAGCAAGTGAGGCATTTTATGTGTGATATTTCTTCTCTGGACTTTCTAACTGTTGTGATTTATTCTGCAAGTTGAATGAGATCCAGTTCCTGGGGGTATATAATTATGTCTAAACATTTTTTCCTCCAACTTGATTGCATGAAGAAGCCCTAAAGTGCAACCAACCCATCTGCATTCTCAAGACTTAAAAATAGGAAGGCAAACAGGGAAATCTCCAAATGAATTTGTAAAAAAGCATCTGAGGAACACCTTGTAAAAGCCTGTCTCAGGTCTGTGGGTACCTAACACAGACAAGTGTGGTAATGCTGACATGCTAAGATAGAAGTTAGGCCATTTTATCCCTGGAGCCTTGGATTCTGTCAGGATTGGTGTTCCTTCCCTAGGAACCTTCACTTAGCATGATAAGCAGGCCAGGAGCAATTCCAAAACATTATGAGGTCAAAATTGCATCTTTTACAATCACACTGTAGTGAAGGGAAGCAATAGGAGGCAGCAGCTCAGCTCACAGCAAAGGAGACAGTGGCAAAGTATAACACCTAAAAATAGGGAGCTCTACAATGCAAACACCCTCACCCAATGACACAAGCAGAGCCACTCTTCCCTGAGCCTTCCTTTCCTTCTGCAGATCTTGGCTTGGGCTTCTCAGCTTGGGCTTCTCTGCTTTACAGGCAGAGCAATCACAGGGCACACTGAGGGGTGATGTGTGCCAGGCACCAGAACTGGCTCCTGCTTCCTGCAGGGAACTGAAAGGGTGTTCAGCAACTCCCAGAGGGGATGGCACTGCTAAAACCACTGCTGGGGCTGCAGGGATTTGGCCAGAAGTGCAGCATCTCTTCCAATCAGGGAGAACAGTTTTGGGAAGACAAGGGTCACCTCAAATCATCAGGCTAGGTATCCTCATGGATAAAATCCAAGTTGTAGGGTTTTTTCCATCTCTGTATTATCCTTCATTTTCTTCCTATGGTTAGGGCTTGATGAACATCCATTTTCCTTTCCCCTCTGCCAGTGTCTGGTGCTCTCACATCCTGTCCCACTTCATCCATATCCTCCCATACTGCAGAACCCACTTCTCCCCAAAAGTGGTTTCATTCCTCCCCCACTTCTCCCACCACCAGAAGCCCTCTTTCCTCCTATTCCCAGCGGAGAGTGCTTTGCTCCCCAGCTGATTGGAATTCCTCCCTCCTTCTGTGGGCGAAGAATCATTCAGAGCAGTGGCATTTCAAACTCTGCAGAGAAGGTAGGTAGACTCAATCCCGAGTGGGAGTGCATATCAAGTACAGTGCAAGTGGGTGCATCCAACCCCAAGACCAGAAATTCCCAAACTCTCCATGTATAAACAGTGCTGAAGGGCTGGATGCTTCCTCCTGGACATTTATGCTGATGGTAACTACCACAGCCAAAACCAATGCTATATATATAAATATGTCATATTTTAAAAGTAATCTTTGTATTGTGTATCATTATTATACCATATAATTACTGCAACCATTATCACAGATCACAGAAGATTCAGAAAGAAGTTAGAAATATTATCTAGAAGAAAAGACTGTAAAAAAATGGGGAAAATGTTTCCATTCCATTTTAACATCTGGGAGGACAGACTTCTCACCATGAAATGTTTCTCTTTCATCAATAGTGCCCTTTCTATGAAGAACCACTGAATGTAACATTTTAAAACTCGTGGCTTATCAACTTTCAACCTTTTCTGCTGAAAGTGGAGTTGAATTCTTGCCTTATCCCTGCAGAGGTGGTCTGGGCTCCTGCATCACCAACAGAGCCCTGGGTGACTGGAACCAGCAGGCACAGAGTCTCACCACAGCCCATGTCTCAGTGACATTTTCATTCTGAGTCACCATTTGATTCAAGGCAAGAAATAAAATTGCCACTGATGGAAGTTCTGCATAATTCTTTATCACCTGAGCACATGAAACAGAAGAGCTACAGAATGAATTAGTCCAGAACTTGGTGTGCTTAACAAATGTTGTTTAATGACTCTGTTCAGAACACCTACATGTTTTGTTCCTGTTACTTGTACAGCTCTTACATGTGACAAAGACACTAATTTTTTAACAGAGGAGGGAGGAGAGAGAAGAGCTTATGGACTCCTTTTTTACTGAGTATAATAATAGTAATATGGGGCTCCATACCATCTATGTCTCAGTGGTTTCTTTTAAACATGTTCAGCCTTATAATTGAAGGATAATTTTTCTTATTGCCGACTCCATCAGCTCACACTGACATCAGAAAACCCAACAGTGTTCTGGCTTGTGTTTCATCACCAGCAAAGAATTTTGAAAACTGAATTTTCTTCTGTGTGCATGAGGATAATCCTTAAAATTATGGCTTTGGTTGTACCCAGCAAAGAGGCTGCAGCACATACATGCCCCACCAATCCCTGTATGCACTGGTGTGTCCTGGACATAAATCACAGAATCCCAGAATGGTTTGGGTTGGAAGGAACCTTAAAGCTCATCCAGTTCCACCCCCTGCCATGGGCAGGGACAACTTCCATTATCCCAGGTTAATCCAAGCCCCTCCTGGCCTTGGACACTGCCAGGAATGGGGCAGCCACAGCTTCTCTGGGCTGCAAAAGAACCTTTGCAAACAGAGAGATGTCATGTTGCCTTTTCAGGAAAGTCACCTCTTAGACTGAAAAATCTACTTAAAACCAATAAAACTTCTGTTTTTCTTTGGTAATGCTTTTTCTGTGTCTGATCTTGCCACAGTTCAGATTCCCGTGGTGTAATTAAAGAGACCGCAAGTGACAGAGAAAACAAAATATGTGCAAGTGTTACATATAAAAGTATTGAGGACAAAGGTTCTTTTAAAAGCTCATTTCTGAGCAAACTGACATTGCAGTTTTTCTCACTTGGATTTCAGACAGAGGCTAGCAAAACTTACAGTAACAAACCCTTTAATTCTCACTCCATTCAGAGAATGACTCAGCACTGCAAGGAAAAGCAGCATAAATGTTGTGAAGTTTTGACAAATCAGCCGAGGAATGAGCAAGCAGGAGTCCAACGTGGAAGCAGTCACAGAGTTTGCACCTGAGGAAAACTTTGCGGATTACATTTTGGAGGTGGTTTGTCACAGCCTCACTGCTAAGTGAAATCCCATGTGTGCATTGAATCCAGTGCCAAAGAATTCCCTTCTGGGTATAAAACCAGTCAAAGAATTACAGGAAGCCCTTCCTTGCAGAGGAAGCTAATTCAAAGTCCCCAAATGCATACCAAAAAAATAACTTTCCTTCCACATTTCTCAATCTCAGGCACCTCTTTCTGCCTTCAGGGCGCCTCCACCACTATTTTCAGAGTTCTCATCTTTCCCCATATCCACAGGACAGCTGGTCCCCAGGAACTCACCAGCCCAGCCTCCACTTGTCTCCAGCTTGGGATGACTTGGACTGCTCCCAGATACATTTCTTGAGAGCAACCCTTTGATAACCTGCACACTGAGATAACCCCAGGGTCCCTTCCTGCATCTCCTGACAGACCTGTCCATGTGTCCAGCTTCTGGAGGAGACACTGTGAGACCAGGAATGGAGGGGTCAGATGAGGGGTATCAGAGATAAGGAAGATGCCAGGATCTGGGGGAGGGCAGGGGGAAAGGGAAAAGGTTACACAGGTCCTGAGGCTGGAGCTGATCACTGTGGAAGATGCTCTGGGGTGAACTGGCAGTGTGGGCTGCAAACCTCCGTGACAGCACAGCTGGGAAATCTCAGTGAGGATCCCTTCAGTTTCTACATTTCACATACAAAAAGGGCATAAATATTTTTCTTCCTCTGGCTAATTCTTATGCAAATAGAGAGAAGTTACAAGTTATAAGAAGCTGCTGCTCTCCCATCCAGGTTCACATGAAGTCTTTGCTTCACAGACACCAAAACATGAACACATCATGTCTGGGAAGAAACGCTTCATTCCAGATCCAGGCTGCATCACAGACAAAAGCTGGCATAGCCTCAAATCTCCAGGAGAAGCCATCAGGGGACACTAAGACTGATCTCTTCCTGTGCCTATTGCAACACATCTGCTTGGGCTGGGATTCCAGGCTATCCCCTTTCTGACAAACGTCAGCAAGCAGCGTGTGCTGCTGAAGCCTTTTACATCTTTTACATCTGCGTCCGGCTCACGCTCACTCCAGAGGTTCCTGTTTCATATCCTGTTCTGCTGGCTCTGTGTGTATCATGTACATTAATTTCAAGTACACACAGGGGGCACAAACAATTGTATAAAGTCTGAGAATTGGTTAGGGGCCAGCTTGGTGTTAAAACCACACTCCCACTCCACAAATGCACATGGACACTCTGTACCATAGCTTGTATTTCAGAGGAAAGTTAAGGCACAAAAATAAGAAATTTGGTTCTCAGCAACCTTCTGACATGCACCTTCAGAGACTTCCTAATTTTCAGAATCCTTACCAATGTGACAAACTGACAGCAGCTCTTCCCCATGCCAGTAAAGTGCACTGCTGTAAGTCCTGCAGGGGCACTGATCTCTGTGAGATAGGAACAGTGAGCAGTAACAGAGACAAGTTTCCTTCATGCTCCTTCAATAAGCCTGAAGGAAAACAGTTCTCCCAAACAGTTGAAGTGTGTTGCAGAACCTTGAAAATCTTGTGTTTCTTACCTTAGGGAAAGAAACGTTTTGATTTCTAACAAACAGATCTCTTTGCATCCGAGGCCTGCATGGCCACTGTTCTGACAGGGAACACAGCCCTGTTAGCCAGCAGAGCTCCTGTGCTGCCTATTCCTGCAATTCCAGAGAGCAGAGATGGGATTCCAGGCTGCTGTGGGGCGTCCTCAGCTCACACCCACAGATCTCAACACGCAATTCTCTGCCGACATGATTTTTCCTACATCTACCCCTGTGCTGGGCACTAATCCAGGGAAGTTAAAAACCCTCCCCCAGGACACCCACTCAGCACTACAGTATCTGTTTCCCAATCCTTCTGATAAGTGTTCCTGTTATTCTGTTCTAATCTTGTCCCAAACACACCAGCATGCCCTGAAACAGTAAAGGAGAACTCAAATAAAGCCTTCACCTGCAATCAATTTTCCAATAAAAAGCAGAAAAATATGTCCCAGTCCAAACCCAACAGAGCATCACAGCTCCTGTCCATGCTCCTCAACAGCAATGACCATGCCAGGATTTGCAGTGAGTTCTACACTCAGCAGTCAGACATGGAATAATTCCTGCAATAAAACACCAAGGGCAGGTTATTTGGTTCTGCTTTTCATTCTGCATGTTACAAATGTTTTGACAAATTTATCTGACTTGCAATCAGTAAGTAAATAAACAAGTCCTAAGACACTTGATGAAGGAACTGTATTTCCCTGATAGAAATACTTTCCCATGTTACCTCCAAAGGGAATGTAAGTCCTCAGTGGGTAATACACCAGTCCTACTCTCATGGCCGGCTCAGTTAGACCCCACATCCCCTGAGCAAGAACTGCAACACAGGTACTGCTGCTTTGCAGTAAAATCTGAGCATAGTCCAGACTCTCTGAGTTACCTGGTTAATGCTGTCACTCTCTGTGCTACAGCTGTGCTCCTGTGAGCAGTGCTTACACCTCCTGTCAGCTCTAAAGGTGTAAGAGTAAAGTCTTACTAAAGAGTAAATCCATGGAAAAGGCTCATTACAGATTCCTATTTCAAGTTAATCTTCATAGACACAGCATTTTGGGCTCTAGGATTCACATGCATTTCCTCTCTGACACTAGAGGATGATCTTCTTTCTTCCAACTCCTAATATCAGATGTGCCCTAAAAAAATCTCCTGAATTGCTTCATTGCCAAAACAAAGATTCTTCAGACTGAGGAAGAGAGAGAGGGTTGTACACCACATGAGAAAAAAGATTCCTCCTGCATCATTGGTTCTCCTTAGAAACTTAGAGGAGGCTGCTTTGTGTAAAAACACTGAGCTCTGGGAGCATGAAACCCCTCTCAGTTCATTACAGGCCCAGCAGATCCAAACAGATCATGGAGCTGGTTATTTGTGTATATTTACAGCACCTCACAACTCAGAACAAGTTGAAGACTGAACATGCAAATAAAGGCATCTGAGGAATCAGAGAGTACAGTTTTCTCAGTCACCAAAACTGCTCTGCAATTTTTGATCTTCATTTATATCTGCTTTTCTGTCTCCTAAAAGGGCTTGTATATATTTAACTGTTTCTAATGTAATATAAAAAACTGTGAAGTTTCCACTTCCCTGAACACGACCTGGAGGCTTCAGATTTATTCAGACAGAAATCACATACTTTATAAAAGATAAATTATGGGACTACAGAATCAGATATAATTAATATAATGTGTCCTCATTCTCCAAGGAGGAAAAAAACAGTGTTTATCACTGTGAAATATCAGCCATGGATTAGACAGAGTAAGAAAGAAAAAGATTAAAATGTGGATTGTGGCACTTGGTCAGATACTCATCTTTAGTGGAGCAAGTTTCACCTAATAAATCATTTTTCCTCCATCCACCAAGCACTAATCTCTTGTAACTGTGTTCCAGGTTTCAGACTAGAGTGGAAATCCATGGAAAACGCAGGCAGGGTGCAGATCCTGGATACCTGTATTTGTGATGCTGTTGACACAGCAGCAGCTCAGGGTGCTCCTGCTCCAGCCACGTTTCCTGTTTCTATAAACATGCTCTGTTTGAAAAGGGGCTACTCTGGGCACACATGTGCACTTTATGGCCACTCCTGTGCCAACATAAATCAGCCCCAAATGCCATCTCAGTGACATCATGTAAGACTTATGCTTAAGGGAGTCCACATCCACAAGTGAGTAGGTTCCAAAGTAATTAATTTGAGGAGTCCACTTACATTTCAATCTCTCAACCAGACAGGCTATCCTGTGGTTCCTTTGGCTTTTTTGCCTCAGACTCCCCAAATTTCATTCTTCCATTTCCTTCACTTCCTCACCTTTCAGGGTCAGAGTTTAACACCGCAAAGGGAAATGAAACAGAGAAAAACAAAACAAAACAAGCTGTGAAGCAGATTAAAGCCACATTTGACATCCAGAGGTACATGGTTCCTTTTCCAGCTGCAGGTACGAAGTAGTAATAATTTTGTGCCCATAACTCACAGTCTAAGCTTGCATTTTGGAAAAAAAGGAGGTTTTCTAAGTGCATCTTTACTCAAAAAAAAAAAAATCATGGCTTTTAAAATCTATTCTATTTAATGGTTAAGTCAGCCAAATTCTTAATTGCTCTTTTTTTACTGCTTAGAAACGGCCTGGGAAGGAGAGAGAAACCCTCTTGCACTTCCCTCCACTCTTGGTGCTCCAAATGCACCATCTCTGAGAGGAAGGTGCTTGCAGAACAAGCCACAGAAATGTGTGCTTCTGCTTCTTAGAGAGGATGGGGTCTGCCAAGGGCCCTCTCCTGAGCAGCACCAGGAGAATTGCCATCAACCCATGGCTCCTGCAGAGCTCCTGCTCTGACTGCACTGCTCAGCAACATCCATCTGCTCAGAGAAACACTCACTGAGGACAGAGTTCAGTTCCTTTCCCAGGAAAATCAGAAAATTAACTCCTACTGCCTTCTGTGGAGGCGGGATCAAATGTAAATTAGGAGACATGCAATTAGTCATGGGATGAAATGGCCCATAGGATTCAAGAGGAGAGATGCTTTACAGGAGTTATTATCTTTTGCTTACCCAATTTATACACAGTGCCCTGAGTCAGTGGGCATGAGGCCATTTCATGGGATCAACCCTAAGCCAAGGATTCCCCAGCAGAGAAAGCTGGAGCTGTTTCACACAGCCAACACAAAGCTTGGTCCCACATTTCTTCCTGTAAGGCACTCACAGCCCATGAGGAGGTCACAGGGATTACAGCCCATTTCTGCAGATCCCAATCGATTCTGAAACTGCAGCGTTCCCACATTTGTTTGTGCAATACCAGTGCAGAACCTGTTCCTGTCAGACAACCTGATTCAATCTTCATGCCTTTTGAAGAAGAGGGTGGTGATGATGTGGACATTTCTGAGAGAGATCTCCTCTGGTTCATTTTAAACTTTCAACCTCACTTTCAGAAGGGATTTCAGCTTTGTTTCTGGGTTAATCTGATGAGTGAGTAGCTCATGCCAGGGCAGACTCAATACTTAAAGCACAGATTTCCATTTAGAGGTCATCATTCCAGCATGATCAATATAGAATGGAACAATGACAAGTCAATAAGAGAGGTCAGACTTCATGAGGCTGGTGAAAAAGGCCCAGAAAAAGAGCATAAAACCCTGTAGCAGAGCATGAGATGGAATGGCAGGGACTAACCTTTCCTGGTGAATAAAGATTTAAACTTTTACTAAACTACTAACCAGGCAGAACCGAAAGACCTCACTTCCAAGTGGATTACTGCACTTCTTTCTTATCTGGGAAACAGAAAATCAAATCTCAAAAACCACTGCCAAGGTTTTGAAAATCTAATATAATTTGCTGAACACCAGTGGCTTTCTCTACAACAGCTTAAATAAACGTGCAACACTTAGCCACGATTTTGGAGATCTGAGGGAGGAACAAGATTTTTCTCTTTTACACTTGTAGTTCTTCCTCTGTACTTGCCTTATGTCTGAAGAGATTTAAACAGAGGGGGAAAATGTGGTTAAGGGAGTTATCCAACAGAATTTTAAAAGTGCATGTGTACAGTCACAGAAACAAAAAAAAACATGCAGAAACTTGAATTTCTTATAAGAATCTCCTTTATTTTAGAGGAGAAAGATTGTATTATTTTTATGTTTATGTAAAGATAAATGAACAAGTAGAATAATTCAACAAAGCCATTAAACAAGACTAAACTTTCCAGGTACAATTTAACTTAACTCATGGTCATATTGGACCCTCTTGCTCATGTTCTGGAGCTCAGAGGTGAAACAAAAGTAGCTTTTCAACACATCATCCCAAATTCAGAATGAATTCTTCCTCTGCCACAGGGCAAATGGATGATTGTTCCAACCTGGAGAAGGAAGAGCCCTGAAGGAGACTGCACTGCAGGGATCAGCCTCAGCTAACACAGGAACAAGTGAGATGAGAGTGGAGGAGATAAAATGAATGTGCAAGTAGGAAGGAAACACAGCATAGACTGGAGGCTTGTCTAGAGTTTTTGAGCTTTTTAGGAAAATAAATGTCTTCCATCACATCCTGTCTCTTGCTTTAGTGATCATTTTGCAACTTCCAAATTTTTATCAGCTGAAAAAGGAACAACACTGTACTTTGCAGATGATGGTGCAACATGCTAAACTGATTGGATGGCACCCTGTGCCAGATTAGGGATCTCTCTGGTCCTTCTTGTATCTGTGGTTGTAACCACGCACAAAAATGTAACAAAAAAAGTAAAAGGAAGTTTGCAATAGGCAGCTATGGGCAAATCTGCCCACAAGAAGTTCCTTTCCTCTCCCTAAAAGTCAAAGCCTCATTTGCACTCTGAAGTAATTCCTGTGCCTTACACAACTTCTAATTATTTTCAATCCTTGCTGTAATCACTGTAAGTGTCCTCACAAACTGGATAAATGCACCTTTCAGAGGGTTCTCTTCTTCCTGGTAATATTTTGTGGCAATTAATTAAAGATCCAGATAGCTTCCAAGATGCCTTATCCTGTCCTCACAAAGCTCTTGGAATTTGTATATGTTAAGTCCAGACTCCAAGAATGCAGACAGGTGCCCACAGGAGGGGGCAAAAATGCCAGAATTTGGGAAGAAGAGGTTTGCCACACATTTGGGAAGAGGAGGTTTGAATCCAGCCAGTTTTTCTTCCTTCCCCTGCTCCAGGGAGCTGCACCACTAGACACCCACCTGGGAGATGTGCTGTGGATGCCCATCTTCCAGCTGCCCCTGGAAATGGATTCTGGCTGTAGAAAAGTCCTTCAGGAAGGATTGAGGGATTAAGGATTGGAAACAGAACTACTGCAGGGATACTCCCTGCCTCTGCTACTTCCAGAAGTTGTGCTCTTGGGGAGAAGGGGCAAGGAGCCTGAATTGGGGTTTTTAAGTCAGGGGAAGAGGTGGAACAAGTCTTAGGAGAATGTGGGAGGACCTGGGAAATAAAACCAGAGAATTGCTGCAGAGAACCAGAGATCATGCAACAAGCCAGGAATGAAATCATGGCTTGAGCAACGACTTTGTGCCACCAATAGAATCCTGTGGGGAATAGATGTGGAAAGGGTGGGCTCAGCCTGGAGTTTTCACACTTAGGAGCACAGGCAGGGAGCCCAGCTAAAGAGCTGAGGGGGGATGATTTATGAGAACAGCTAAATGGTTAAACAACAAGTAAAGGCAGACATAACAGTCTACAAGTACCCACAGGAGTAAATGTCAAGGAGTGTTAGGAATTTTTGGAACAGCAAGATAAATCTCCCAAGACTAAGGTGCAGTGGCTTGTGACACACTTGGCCAAAGAGCTGAAGTTTTGTTGGTTGTGACTGGCTTGGGCAAAGGACGAGCAAAGGAAAGGAAAGGCAAGGAACAAACCTGTGCAGTACAAAAGGTGAAAGGGCTTATTCAACTCTGTTCCATGTTCAGGTGAGCTCCAGGTCTCCATCACCAGAGAAGTTACTGGCAGTGTTCACCAAGGCACAGGAGTTGGAGACAGGGTTTTGGAGCCCTCTTGCAGCTGCTCTTCCCCTTAGGATTTTCATGGTAGCAGCAATTACAAATTGATTTAATTGAGACACTTTCAGGTTGATTGTACAGATGAAGAAGTCACACAGCTGCTGTTGTATAACACTCAGAGCTAGAAAGACTGTCCACCACAGCAGTGCCACTACAATTAACATCCAATTTACCCTGGATAAAGGATGAGTGTTAAAATTGTACCTTATCTCATGCCGACTTCACCCCCTGAAATAGCTCTTAACTAGACTTGAAGTTTGTTCTGTGCTGAGCACCTGCATGAGGGGTGAGATCCAGCACAAGGTCATGTTTCAGGGAGGAAAAGATTTCAGCAGGAGGCCTGGGGGATGTGCCTGATGCTCCACATGTGGGAAAAGAGCTGCTAGGGCTACACTGAGCAGTAATGCAAGGGAAAGGGAAGGAATGCAAAGCAAAAATCGAACAAACAAAAAGGACCTTTGAGTTTTGGTTCACAGCGTGGCATTGCAGCTGTGGCAGGGTCAGGAAAAAGAGACAGCAAGGTAGAAAGGGAGAATGGGATTGGCTCTGAATCCTTCAGATTGCAAAATTATTGCCTCAGTAAAGGAAATAAATAAAGGTAAAGGAGAGAAAAGAGCTCATACACAGTCCTGAATTGTGGTAAGGGGGAGAGGAAAGGGATAAAACAAACCAAAGGCACAGCCACAGGAAACAAATGTAGCCCTGAGATACCTTCTATCGCCCTCTCTTGTGACAGATGGCCCATTCCCAGTCCCTGGGGATTGGTTTGAGCACTCAGGAGGATAAAGCAGTTTCCTTACTTCTTCCTGCCTTGATTGAGACACTGGATCACTAACATGGAGTGTTGCATAATTCAGGGCAGGAACCTACATCTCACTTAGTCCTGAAAAACAATCCCAACGCTGGCATCCAGTAAAGAGGAGCCCATAACTCCCATGGTGAGGAGGGGACTGAGAAAAACCCAGGGAAGCTGCAGGGGATTTATTTTGGCTGAGCATCTTTAGGTGGTATGGAGATGGCTGTGAGATTTCAATTCAAGCACAGAATGAAACAGTGCTGAAGTGTCCCAAAGAGAAAAGATGGATTTCAGAACTATCTAACAACAAACTGCACTTTATCTCCCATTTTAAGGCTTGGAAAGAGCTGGCCATCCCAAGGGAAATGCCACTCAATGTCACAACATCTCAAAGCATTTTGGAGATTTAGGTGTTGATTAATAAGACATTCAGGTTTACAAGCCAAAGAAGCCGGGGAATTCTTTTTGCCAAAGGTTTACAAGTGGCAGGCAAAAAATTACTGAGGAAGAAAGACCTTGTAATTAAACGCTTAACTTGAGATTCAGGTTCTTCTTCTCATCTTAATGCCTAAAACACAACAAGAGGTGCCTTATATATTTGTAAACACTGTGTTCCTTAAAGGGACAGGGTACAGTGTACAATTTCCAGTCCTTGGCAAGCTGTCAGGCACTACAGTGGGAAGAGCTGCCTGAGTATGCAGAAGTATCATTCCTGTAGCAAATGTTTCTAAGAAAATTCAGGTAGTGGCATGACACCCAGAATTATGCCAGGAACCAATTTTGAGTCTATTGTGTTTGCTTCCTTGCTGAGGAAGAAAAGTGTTTTTCACCTCCCAGACTTCTCTGGGGCTTTTACTCTTCAAGGTTTTTTAGAAAACTCCTGAGCAGGAAGCTAAAACAATTACCTGAACAGAGCCAAACAGTCTGTAAACTTTGACTCTTCCCAAAGAAGCATTTTCTGATGTACAACAGTTTCCAATGCAAGAGACACCTTCTGCCCTTTAGTTTTGTGGTGTGTTACAACACATCACACAGAAAACTCAGGTAGAACACAAAAAAAGAAAACAATCCTTACAGCGAATCTTTACTTTTGTTGGAATCCTTTTCTGGATGTTTATGGCAACCCATAAAGTTGCTGAAACATGCCTGCTGTATTTTTAATTGTCATTTTAAATGCCAAAACCCAGAAGTCCTGCTTATATTGTATGCGAACACAGTGTCTGCTTATGTTCAAACCCTCAGGCACTTTAAATAACTCCAGTGTACACAGAGAACGTTGTTCATTTTGTTTTTACAATTTTTGCCCGTGTAGAAGGAGCTCTAATGTCCTGAGAACATAAATGTACGTTCACAAGCAAGGGGCGAGATCACAGCTGGAACCTACCTGAGCCTTGGGTCGCGTTTCAGCAGCGGCACGGCCGAAAAAGCCGCTCGTTTCTCAGTTCCATTTACAAGAGCCACAAGTGGAACAGCACATAGCAGACTTACTGACGTAAGGCACAGGTGAGTGCATGTTACAGGTCCAGCTCTGTGCCTGATCCACTGGGAATATCAGGCTCTTTCAGCCAGACTTTAGAGCCATTACCACTGCAGCCCTGGAGGAACCCGGGCTGAACCCTGGTGTGTTAGTAAAGGTGGCAGCTGCCATAACAGACTTCTGTGTGGGTTACAAATTTGGGGCATAAAATGAGGGTCTTTTTATTGATTCCAGTGAATTTCATACCAAGCCTCCATTGTTCTGCCCTAAAGAATAAACCATTAGAGAATTTATAAGCTAATTTGTTGGGGTTTTTTCTTTCAAAGATTAAACAGCAGCAGATCGTAATTTCCTTTAAATGCATCTATTATTCATGAGTATTCAGTAAGTTTTATTATGGGCTTAAAAACAACAGCATATATATCTT
Organism: Dicaeum eximium; assembly: GCA_013396995.1. Lineage (NCBI taxonomy): Eukaryota > Metazoa > Chordata > Aves > Passeriformes > Dicaeidae > Dicaeum > Dicaeum eximium. The sequence goes on from VWZP01009377.1 coordinate 605,243, forward strand.
TATACTCAATTCCAATCTCCTACATGGGCTGTGAAACTCACATTTTATGTTTAGTTGTGATTGACCATGAAAGTCAGAGGGTAATAAGTGTTCCCTGAGTAAAGACACAGACAGGTATCTGGCCAATGTTCATTTTTCACATTAGTTTTCTGTAAATAATCTTACATGCAATTTTGCCACTTCCTCTCTGCAGGAATCTCTGGGAGTAGGTTAGCAAACTGTGGCTTGCAGAGGGCTGACACACAGTATTTATGAACAGAGAGGAAGTAAATTAATTTCAGCATTTGATTCAACATTGGAGAAAAGCTTTTTGCAGTGTTTAATCACCCACAGTAACAAGAGGAGGTACAGTCCCTCATCTAGCCCAGCCTTATTACCAGGAAAGGAAAATTGTGCTGAGTTAGGACTGAAAACAAGGGGGCAAAGAAAGAGACACTTCATTTCTCAGTGTCCATCCCATAATGACAGTCTGTAACAGCTGCCACTATTTGGAAAATGTGCAGAAGAGGGATAGGTGGAGAAATGAAGCCACACACACAAGGTAACACCCTTTTTAAGCAACCACCACTTTTTGCAATGACCTGTACAAGGGTCATTTGGGGTTTTCCTTCCCTTGGACTCTGGGTTTCCTGAGAGGAAGGAGAGTTGAAATACAGGAACCAGTGTCTGCACACCATTTCCAGCAGCACAGGAGACCTTCCTCATTGACAGAGGTTTAGGAACCACATCTGAATCTCCAAACTTCCTGGTGTTCTCCCTTTGAAAGGAGGGAAGACGGGGGAGGAGATGGGCAGAGAAGGTGAAGAGGTGGTTCTGTCCTTTGAAAGGCCCTGCAAACACAGCAAAACTGCTCCCAAACCCTCAAATCTACCAGGAAAATAGGTTGTGATAAAAGTGGGAAAGACAAGGAGATGTTTCAGCTAATAAAACATGCTGGACTAGCACCACACTTCTGCTTAAAAAGCTGCTTATAATGAACAACAATTACTTACAGTATCATTGGAGATCATTAGAGGACTCAGACTCTGAGGAGCATCTGGTTCATCTGGGTGAGGCCTGGAAAACAGTGTCACATATCAGCAAACACCAGCAGTCCATGGATTTTTTGTGAGGGATGTTGGAACAGGAGGAAATGTTCAAACTCTGACTGCTGAGCCACTCTTTGATCTAATCCTGGCCAGGGAGAAGAAAATCTGCCCCTCACTAGATCTGGTAAGAGAAAAACTTCAGTTCCCTGGACAAGAACATCAGTTTGGCTGGGCTGTGTTGCAGATCACTTTTCCTCCTTTCAAAGGGTTAATGGGACCTCAGAGATAATAAATGGATTAAGCAGCTGTGTAGGTGCTCAGGAGATGAATATAGGTTGATTTTTCACAAACTTAACCTATGCAGAGTGACTCATAATTTGCACCTTGCGTCACTCAATAAATGGGTCTTTTAAAAGTCAACCCACTGTGAATGGGCTGTGAGCTCTCCAAAAGCAAGAACCCTGCTCTTCTGCCCACAGGAGGATCAAAAAGCTTTTCTCCCTAGGTTACAGTGTGATGGCAATAATAGGGACCAAACAAACAACTCCATGTTTGTGGGTTTGCCACGTCGCTCTTTAAAGGTCAAAAGGGTTTTACTGAAACAACAGTTTTTGTTTCATGAAAGATGAATTCTTAATCATAAATGTGTATTAATTTCATTGCTGCTCCTGCTGTGCCTTGCAACGCTGCTTCTTTATTCAATTATGCCTCACATCAACTTTTTAATTAATACCTATGTTAGGAAAACCTTGAAAGTTTTGATAAATAACATCTGCTTTTGTGCATTTCAACCGTACGCTTCTGTGAGAAGGAAATGTTTCTATTTTGTAGTCAGCCAGGAGAAAGAAAAGCAAGTAGAGAGGATGTCTACATGTTCACAGGGATCTCAGCACTGAGCAGACAGAATAATCATCTTTTGTTGAATACAAACCTAACGAAAAACAAATCCAACAATACCCTTTTGTTCAGAGCAAGAAAGGCAGGGCTTTAATAGTCTTCAAACGAGATAGAAAATTTCCATCCAAATGGAACCATGGAGTAGGTAGACACATTACAATGTTTTGGAGTTCAGTGATTAAATTTAATACTGTGCCAGGCTGTGATTAGTTGATGAAGGTTATTCAAAACTAGAACAGAAACAAGGGAATTGTGGCTCCAGTTTAGCTCTGGGCCACCTGAGCAGTTTGGTGTTCAGCTTTCTACTTTATTAGCAGTGTCAAACCAAAAAAAAATTTTGGTTTGATTTATTTCCTCAAGGAAACTCAGTGCAACTGTAAACACATAAAGCTTCAGCATTCGGAGCCAGATCCCAGAAAGGACCTGAGGTACCAACAAAAGCACAGAAACACATCCTTTTCTTCAATACTTTTCCAGCTCACTACCTCAATGCCTGCACTCAGGGTTCTGGTACATGGGAATCCCTTTAGTAGGCACTGAATTTTCCCAAATCACTATGCAAGAAACCCCAAATTAAGGCTTCTGAATCCCAACCTCAGAGCTGGGTGCCTATGCCCCTTGTAGACCTTTGCCTTAGTGCATTAAACCCTCTGGTGAGCCCAATATGACACATTGTCCTTTACACTGCACAAAGCTGACAAATCTCCCTGGAGAACAGCAGAATAAATCCCTTTTAACTTGGCTGTGATCTCTCCTAAGCCAGGCCATGAGAAAATGGTGATCTGAGAAGTCACAGCACAACCTGAGCCCGGTGGGTACAGGTAGATCAAGTCAAATTCTTACCAGAGACCTTTAAAGGAATTAAAATTTTTACTTCAGTTTCTGTTCTGTCTTCATATGGACTGTTCCACCCCATCCTAGCATCTCAGTGCCTGAAGTCCTGGGTAAGACTCACATAAGTCTAACAAAATATAAGGAAAATTAAGCTGAGAACTTTGTGCTGCAGAAGACATGGTAGTTCTTTTCTTCTTCCCTTCCTGTCATCACCTATTCCTACAGTCCAAGCAAAGGTCATCATCATTCTAATTTGAAGCAAGTCCTCTTAATTAATATCTATTTTGGCCCAGACCTGCTCTTTGCTGCATTAGTATAAATCTTTTGTCTTTTCATGGACTTTCTCCAACAATATTCTGGTCTAAGCAAGATTAGAATCTTATTTTGGTGGTAATTTGCAGGGTTATGCTAAAGGTCAGCATTGTGCAGGCCACAGATCTTGGTGAAATTTCATTGAATCAAGTGAGAAAGAATTTACAGTTATGATTCACCATAATAGTAACATGATTTTTTTTAAAATGATAACTTGTAGATAATGTTTCAAGCTTCTTGAAATTTTAAAATCCATCCATCAATTAACAATAATTAATTGCCAAGCATATTAAGTATTCAAAAAAATTGGGGATTCAAAAGGGATGAACAGAGTGGTGGTGCTGGATTGGATTTGATGGTCTCAGAGGTCTATTCCAAGCCTAAGAACTCCATGATTCTATGTGATGTGTGCTACGTTAGTTGCAGCTTTCACTACAAGAAGGTAAAACAAAAAAGTCTAGGAAAAACTGTGTTGGAGTCTATTTAACACTTCAAGTGAATGTTTGTGTAAAGCTCCTCTCAGAATCTCCATCACAGGCGACTTCCCTGACTGCCAGAAGGCCTGGGAGCTTTTCCCATCAATGTGAGAAGCAAGAGATTTGCACCTTAAGAAAAATTTCCAACTTACTCTTCACATATTATTTGTGCTCCAGGTGGTGGTAAGACATAAATCCTGGAAGCTCTCTCCACAATGGTCAAATGCCAAGAAATGGAGCAGTTTACTGGAACAGCAGCAGTTTCTGATGTCTTTGCAATGCCAGTTTCAACTAGAAAGGTACAATATTTTATATTCTGAGAAGCTGAGCTAGACCATTTTGGCAAAGAGTCTGTCTGCCTAGCAGGGGTGGGGTAGGTATTTACTATCTCTGTAATGACTTCCTACTGCAAGTGGGTCAGGTAATTCAAAGAACTGGCCAGAAGTGCCCTTGGTGGAGTCTGGTGAAGTCTCGCCTGTAAGTAAATAGTCCCTGAGCTGCAGAGGGCACATCCCCTGTCATGTGATGTCTCAGCCGTTTCCTGGCACTGCCCCTCCGACAAATCCTTCACTTTATCTCCCTCCCATTGTAACTGCTTCACTGCTGAGGCCGCTGCTGCTGCACTTTCTGCTGTCAGTGGCCTGCTGTGAACTGGAAAAATACCTGCTGAAAAGATCAGTCAAGTACTTCAGTGATACCAGAGGCTCCTCCTTTCGCTGCCTCTGTCATGAGCAACCATCCCGTTTGTCAGTTCTGCTTGTCCAGTTCCAAACCAAATGTTTCAGCATCCAGCCTGCACAAATAATCAGGTTTTAAACAAAAACTTCAGCAGAAGATCCGTTTGTTGCCTGCAATCAGTGCAGAGCTTGGCTTTCCCTCGTGCTGAGCCTTGATGCCTGATATTCAAACACATGGGTCATGTTCATTCTGGCATTTGGAGTGGGGTAAAAGGCACCTTAAGAAAAGGTGTGTGTGTGGTGGGAAATCCCAAACTCAGCAAGATTGCAGAGGTGCTGCCTTGCACTGTGGTTGAAATTCTAAAGGAAAGGTTTGAAGTAACTCAAATGGTAAGAAATAACTACCAGCTCCTACATGGCTCCTTGAGGCACTGTGGATGGAGAAGGACGCTCTGTCCCCTGGCAAATTAGGGCCAGGAGTTGGACTTTGATCATCCTTGTATGTCCCTTCCAACTCAGGATATTGTCTGATTTTATGGAATCTCCCTTTGCACAAACAGCCTCACCTGAGAGCTGCTGGGGAAGGACACACCAGTCATTGAAAGAACCTGCAAGCATTTATTAAATTCTTGTTTGCAAAAAACACAGTGGCATGGCTTGGTTCAACATAAACATTTTGGGCAATGCTATTCATATTGTACCACTAAGCAGCAAAACAAAAAGATGTTCAAAGACTCTTGTGAGCTCTGGGTTAGACTGATGCCTTCTGGGGAACAGCTTCATGTATCTTAGCATATTAGAGTAGCTTTTTAAAACAAAATTTCCAAAAATGAACAAGTTATTTTATAGATGAACTGTGTTGTCATGAAAAGTTCTGCTTGTTTATCTTTCCAAACAAGCACGCTCCTGTAAAGAACAAATGAATGTCACTATTATTCCTAAATGTATTTTAAAATTAATTCTGCGCCCATGTGTCACTTCAGAGTACTCTGTTTTGATCTTCCCAAGGTTATCCCAGTGGCTTTGCCCCACAAAATGAGCCACAAACACAGCAGTGAATGAGTCAGGACACAGAGCCGACTTGAAGAGCAGGAGCGATGCCTCTGGAGAGCGTGGAGCAGAGCGTGTGGTGTGGTACCAGCTGAACCAACTGGGACTGGCAGAAGGAGAGAACACTTTGCTATAAAACTTTTACTTCAAGCTCCTCCAGCTCCCATCAAGGCAAAAGGCTCTCTCAAGGTCTGAACACCCTGACAGACCCAAGTCTGCAGTGGGAAGACGTGAGGCACACGATGCACGCCCTGAGCGGGAAGGTGGCCACAGGCCCCGGCACTTCTGAGCAGGGCTTTGAAAAGAGTTTCCAAGGGCCCTGCACAAAAAGTCCTTTCAAAAGTGCTCCATAAAACACACCTGAAGAAAGCCCGTTAGCTCTGCGCTCTCTGTTTAGCTCAGGTGTTGTTTTTTCACACACAGAAACACATGTACAGACTTAGTGCACCATACAATGCCCCACTAAAGGCATCAAGTGCTGGTTATAACTCCATCCAAGATCAACAAGGTCTTTTTCCACAAGCAACCCTTTGTGTTTGGGAAGCCTTTGCCCTGGATTTTACTGTCTCCAAGTCAACCAACAGGTGCTCTGCAGTCAAACGTGAGCTATTTAAGTGTAACCTGCATAACAACTTCCCAGGCTGGCAGGCAACCTTAAATAGTAGTTAGGGATTGGAATGGGTAAGTTTTATGCAGACAAACAGAAACACTCCCAACAGGAAAAGAGGGGGGGGGGGGGGGG
>VWZP01009377.1:611288-634075 GCA_013396995.1 Dicaeum eximium
GGGGGGGAGGAGGAAAGGAAAATGATATCTTTCTTGGTTTCCATTTAGTTTTCTCTTTCATATGTTGGCATAATAAGCCTCAAAGAAGAGAGCAAGGCTCCCAAAACCAGACGCCGAGATAATCTGACATTATGCAGTGGTTGTTCCTTAAATTTTCCAGTTTTGTTTTGGACAACAGCATATTGTGCTGATTGTATATGGGATATTCTCTCCACTTGAACAGGGCACAGATAGCCCTTACTGCCAATACTGAAAGTGTGTTATTTCAGGCAAATTGACTTATATTTCTTTCCCCTGGAGAAAGCACTTTGGGGTAGGAAAAAGAAAAAGTGAAAAAGCCCTCTAGGCTAGATGCCAGATGTGTCATTTTGCATTGTAAAGCCACACCACAATTTATAAGCCATGCAACTGCTTATTTGTGTGCCATTCTCAGATCAGATTTTTAAGTCTGATTCTAGGATCAATGAATTGTAATGCATAAAATTTGATGTTTACCAAACAAAAATCATACCCATTTGAGATGTTGCACAATTACTCAAGGGTCAAATGCATCCTTGCCTAAGTGTTACGTTTCCAAGCAGTGAGGGAATTGTATTATTCAGGAGATTGTGACATTCCTGTAAGTGCCATCATTTCTGCTACTGAGATGTTTCAGGCTGCATAAAAACAAACTCTTACCTCTTCTCTGTCCTCTTTTTCTCCTATACAAGTACTGGCACTGTGGTTTCTTATATTTAATCATAACTATTGATATTTCTGGGGCATGGGCAGGAGAGACACAGAAGAGAGATGTTCTTGAGCACTGCTGGCTGTGAAGCAAGAGAGGCACAGGGAGCAAGTCAACCCCCTAAACAGCACCTATGGTGTTATAATAACAATAAATAGATTTACTTTTATTGTGTGGTCTTAACACAGGTTATAGCAGGCCTGATAACACACAGACAGGAGCAGCCACTCCAGTGAGAGCCAGCAGAGCTTCAACCACTGCCTAAAAATCCACAAAGCATCACGGATGCAGCTGGAAGACATTCAGCACCTTTCCATGGGCAGTGGGACATTTACTGGGATATACAGATTCCTGCATGGGAACTGGCTCTGCTTGCACCAAAAAAAGGCATCTCTTGTGCACAACTGGTTGGAATTTGACAGCACAGGGATGAGATGACCTCACCTGGCCTGGCCTGCCAGACAGACCCAGCTCAGTGGTGCAGTTTTGCTCTTTGAAGGCTTGTTCAGTATCAGTTGTGCAACTCTTTATCAGTGTGGGCTGCTTCCGTAGATACGGTCGTGACCCCTAAGAGTGGAAAAACTTGTTTTGTTGTAGTGGAGGGATTTTCCTGAACTAGGTTAAATAATATTTATTGAACTAAAGTCTGCAGATGCTGGAGCTGCTCTGGGTTGACATGAGCATGGCTGAGATCTTTCATCTTTTCTTTCATCTGCTACAATGCAGAAAATCACTGTCTGTTCATTTTTGTATTCCTTCCACCTTCAAACCAGAAACTCAGAACTGGCTTTCTGGATCCCTTGATCCTTCAGACAGAGAAATCTGACAATTCCTCAAACCACAGGAAACTTAAAAATAGCACTTGTTCCAGCACAGCTACACATTGTTGTTCTTGAAATCTGGGTTAGAAAATACTTGCAGGGTCTGAAAGAGAGAAGCCTGAAGCAGAATGTCTCTATTACTGCATTCCTTTATTTAAACAATTAACCCTGTGAATAGAAGAGCTGCTGAAGCTGGATTTGTTATTGATTTTGTTCCTTAAGACAAATTCCTACATGGATTCCCCAGTGGCTAGTAAGTGGTTTTTCTCTATTGCAATAGAGGGGGAGAGGGGGAAGCACAAGAAAGGAGAATACAACTTGGGCCTCTGCATTGTATTTGAATAAACTTTTTATTTTCACTAAACACCTGGGATTTTACATCCAAGGCCTCTACCCTTAATTGGAAGAACAGGTTGAAAAGTTACTGGAGGAGAAATCCAGACATTTTTTTATCCTCTCTGCCCTGCAAGTTTTATCATCCAGGGAAGCAGGTGCTGGTGACAGTTGTACAGGAACCCACTGGAGTATTGTACAAGAACTTGTTAGGATTTCTTTTGAGAAAGCAGGACACAGGCCTCACCTGGCACTAATCAATAGCCTCTACTGAATGCAGCAATTCTGTATTTATTTACCCTTCACCCTCACACTTCAGGGGGCAACCACACTGTTTCCCCTGGGGGAGAAGACTCTCAGACTGATTTAAACTCAATTAACAGCTCCGGATTTGAACTCAGATGGACATGACCATGAAGTGCTCCTCCCTGCTACACATGCCCACTGAAGGGTTTTATTAGCCCACACAGCAACTGCAGCTGTCTCCTTTGTCCTTACTGGAGCACACCTGGATTTAGGGATCTCCATGGCCAGCAAGAAAACCACTCCCTGTTGGTACAGTCTAACAAAACAATGAAAGTAGAGCAATAGTTGTGTCACCTTAATCCAGTACAGGGACTACAATTACTTAACATGCATTTACCTATTTTAAGCAGTCCCTCAGTATGATACACTTCTTCTCTTGCCCCTCTTCACACACCAGTTGCAATATTTGAATGACTTCCACTGCATTTTCAATTACAATCTGCTTGTGAAAAGCCTACAGTGTCTTGTTGATAATCCTTTTTAAGTACAGACTATCAACAAGGTCTGCAAGTGTCCAGACAGAAGCTACCCAGAGTGAAGAGGTTATGATTTGATGGTTAAAAATGACGTTACTTTTCCACTGTAGGTGGATCAGTATGTGTTTAGGAAAAAATCTGCTATCTTTTGGGAATGTTTCCAGTTAACTCCATGCTAACCACATTTGATCTGTTTGGTTCTGCTTCAGGAACTGAAAGTAGCTTGGCTCCAGCATTAAATAACCGAGCAGGAAACAGCAGAAGGTTTACCATGTACAGGCTGGCCAGGGGTGGAGCGACAGATTGAACTAAAAATACAGCAAAGATTGGTTTGGGGAGATTCAGATTGGTTCCAATTTAATTAGGAGATATACAAGCTCCCAGTGCTGGTGATTAAGTTATCTTCATTGAAAACACATTGACATATTCAAATGTCACCATGCTTCAAAAAGGGAAGTGTTGAGACATAAAAGCTTAATGCCCTAAAATGAGGATCTGGTCAAAAATGCTTTCTGCACTTTGTCAGCCTGTCCCCAGGCCCTGCAGCAGGCAGGGTGCTTCCTCTGCCCCATCCCATACACAAGAGGAAACTTTTAGCTGCAGTATAAAATTCATTACTAGTGCTAATCTTATAAGTTTAATCATGGATGGGGATGGTGTTGATTTTGAAACTGAGGGAAAGATAGGAATAGCTTCAACACTCAGATGAAAAGGGACAAGCAAAATACAGTGCTGCAAATTCAATATAAATATACAATATATTACAGATAGAAACTTTAATGAAATTTTGGCAAGGCAGTAGTTGCAAAGTCCTTAGCAGCAGAGACTTTAGTACCAAAATATCCTTACAATCTATATTTAAAATCCTTCAAACTACTGTCCAATCTTTTAATTAACTTGTTAGAAAGATGAAGTAAAAGAGTTTATGCCCTCATTTACCTCTGATGAACACTGAGGCAGCATCAGTGCAATCAGTGAATCAAGCCAAAACCAGCAGAAAGGAAACCCAGTTTCAGACCTGGGTAGCAAACTCTAGGTTTGTCCCTGTATTATTCTTTCAACACCAAATATTTCACTGTCTCCCAATCGCATTCCGGACAAATTAATCCTACTCCAGATCTTAACTGGACTGCAAAAATAAAACCTCGACAACTCATTTATTGATACAGTGAAATATCCAAACAAGTAATTTTATTGCTATGAAGGAAAATATAACAGCTGGAAAAACAAACCTCAAGCTGCCATTGAGAGTTTTGCTAAAGAGACAAAAGAAAACGTGAAATGGTTGAAACAAACAGAAAAAGCCCTTCCCAAGGAATGCTGAGAATGGGGTGAGCCCCAATTGCTGATTCCTGGCAGATCCATGTGGCTGTTCGGTTTGATGGATGAAGAGATCGGAAGTCAGGTGGGAAAGTGCCCCCCTGAAAGTAAATCCACATTGTATCTAATCCACTCGGGAGGGAAACTGTGGGAAAAAAATATTCTTGGCAGTCTGAGGCAGGAAAGCTGCCACACTGTTCTGCTGTACTTGGGAGAAAAACAGGAGCCCAGATGTTAACACAGGGTCTCCCTAGCCTGGAAAAAGAAAAGGCAAAGAATACCTATCCAAGAAAGTTACTCCTACCATTATCAGTCTTCCCAGTTCTATTTAAAGAAAGCAAAAGGGCCAAGAGAAGAAGCTGTTTTGCAGCTCGGCACAAACACCCGCAGATAAGGGTGGTACCAGGTGTCAGCTTGCCCGGCAAAGTCACTGAAATGTCAAGGATTGTTTTTCCTCTACTCCCTTTCTCTTTCCTCCGACTGGGAACTGCCAATGTTTATTTAAAAGATATCCCTTGTATTTGGCAAGAATGCCAGCGGGGCAGACGTTAATGGATTATTCTTTGGGGCTGGCAGCCTGCCAAGGTGATAAGGATAGCCTGCCTGCCCAAGGCCCAGAGCCCTGCCATTAACAGCGAGGCAATCGCCCGGCCAGATGCTCTGCTCTACTGAGTGCAGCAGACTTTAAAAGCTGCCTCCAACTTACATTTGATCTGACCTATAAAAATAATTAAATAAGTAGAGAGGCAGACACGGGCTACAGAGGGACACTAATCCATCTGTGAGACCCAGGTCTGGTGCTTCTCTTAGGCAGCAGCGTGGAGAATTTGCTCAAACCACCGTGAAGTCCCTGCGAGTGTTTCTGTTCGCTCCTCTGCCCTTGAACTAGATCTCGACCTGGGAGCCCTGAACTGGCCTGCTAAAAGCAGCACAAGTGAGGGACCTCACTGTACTGCTGCAGCTCAGCATGGAAGGACAACAAAAGCAGACCTGGTTTGAGCTCTGCTGGGCCGAGGAGGAGCCTTGCTTTGAGCAGCGTGAGCAACACGGTTAATGCCAGTACCCCCTGAGAAGACAAGCCTGAAGGAATGTCATATTTTGTGTCGTGAGATATATTTAGATTAACATTGTTTACTATTAATCTTCTTCTCTTTACAAAGCCCTTTCTTTCTCAACAGGCAAAAAAAGCCCAGGATCACTCCACCCCTGTTATCATGTGATTTTTGGAAGACGACCTTTTCCGTGGCCCATCAGACAGCACACACTATAATTAAGGTGTTTATAATACAATTTAGTAAAAGCAGGAGCTGGGGCACAGTAGCATTTACTGCTGTGATTGAAAGCCTTAAAGGTTATGTGGAACTGACCAAGTAGTAATTTTATCTGTTTGGAGCTGGCAAAAAAAAAGAAACTTTGTGCTCATTTGAGAAACTGGGCTGCCACTAATGAAGTCAGAGCAAATAGAGCTGCTTTCCTGCTTCTGATGAATGCAAACAAGGAAGGATTACCCCAGACAGGTGTTCTCTCCAAAAAGAAAACATGCATAAAGATTTAGCTATCTTTTTTTTTCCCTCTGGATTTCTTTTTTTCTCACTTTAAACAGAACAAAAGAAACCCAGGGTCATATACTGTTACCTCAGGAAGGTACCACAGCACACCTTTGCTGGTGACCTCTCCTGGTTCTGATGTGGCCCACATTAAAATCAGGTTCAGAACATGATAACACCCTCATGTCGAGCTCTAAGTCATTCCATTCCAAGAGTGATGGCTGATACTTCCAAAGGAAATTCAGTGCTGAAAATAAAAATACATTGCTTTACTTCTGACATTTCATTGTGCCTTTGCACAGCCTCTCCTGAGGTTTTTAAACAGGATTGTTCTTTGAAACAGGATTCCAGCAGCAGCACGAAACTCAGACATCTGGAGATGTAGAGAATCCTCAGTCTCAAGGCCATCATAAGAGGAGTTGAGAGAGAACTACACAACTCAGGCAGAACTAATCCAACAGCAACCTGAGGTCTGGAAGTTGGTCTGACTTTTCTGTTCTTTCCTTACTCTGATAGTAAGGCAGAAATTTCAGCTCCTGCTCTGAAACTTTACTGGGTTGTCAAGAGTGAAAGTTATAGAATTCTTGGATGTAGCTTTGTATTAGCATCAATTCCTGTGGTGGTTATTTAACATGGAGATTGTTTGGTATTGAAGTGTCATAAATTATTGGAGCTTAAGAAAGGCAAGTCACCCATGGATGTAGAGCGAGGTAAATCACCCATGGATGTAGTGAAGCTGAAGTCACCCATGGATGTAGTGCACAGTCTCCAGGTTGTGATGGCACAGGCAAAGCAGTGTGGAGAAAAAAGGAGCACTTCTGCAAAGTGGAATACACAACTGGGGCCTGTAAACACCATTTATTATTGTTTCTTTATCTCTCACTAGGAGACAAAGCTTGTGTTTCTCAGCAGCAGTTTTACCACGACAAATAGCAATCTGATTCCATGGCATGACAGCTTATTCCTAGCACTAGGAGTGGGTGCACCAAGGCAGGACAGATGGAGGCTGTGCCACAATCAACATTCAGTGGGGTGTCTGTCCTCACCCACTCATCTGCCTGCTCATTCCTCTCCGGCTGCGCTGGGACTGCTCTGACCCCACCCGTGAGCTGTTTCTTTCCTGCTGCCTCCTCAGTTGTTTTCCAAGAGCTTTCTTGCTGCCCACATGTGTCCCCTCCTCCTCTTGGATGCTGTATTTTCTACAGAAGCAACAGATTGCTGTGGTGTTGTCCTTTTGATCTAATGAGAGAAACTCCTACAACAATGATGTGCATGTGCTTCTTCCCTCATTATTTAGCAGGGGACTTGGATATACACACCTCCCCCAGGATCCTGCTTTTTCTGTGGGTCCTACCCTTACTGCCCTGCTCTCTCAGCTTAACAAGCTTTTCTCTCAGCCCTGCACCTGCATCATTTCTGCTGCCTCTCCCCGTGCAGCCCTGAGAGCCCTCTCACTGCCCCTGCCCTCCCTGTCTCCTGTGGCTGCTCTTCTCCAAGGGGAAACATTTTACACACAGCGAGGGCAGCCAGGATCTCAGTCCCACTTCACAGATGCTTACTAAGTTCTTAATCATCCTGTGTTTGTCCACGGCTGGAGTAGAACACAGGGTTTCTGATTCCAGACACAAAAGCCTGGCTTTCAGTCAGGCAGGATGGACTCCAGGGTCACTGCTGAAACACCACTAGCACTGGTCCATTTTCTGTTATCCCAGCTCTGATGAGCTCTCTGAGGTTGAGTTTTATTTTACAGGGATATCAGGTTTCTTTCTCATTTGTGCTCATTGTCATTTTATTTCTGAAACATGGATTCCAGGATAGATTTTAAAACTGGCAATGATCATTGTACTGATACTGCTCTAAGATCTCAAAAAACCTATAATCTCACACAAATAAATATAACCTTTAAAAGCATCTGGGGAAGAGAAGGAATGGTTATACTCATATTACTACAGGCAGTGAGGCTCTTACAAACCTGTGTGTTGGTAGTAAGAGAACCCAGATCCAAAATGTGCTCCCAAATCGTTTCCTAAATCCCCTGGAGCACCAGCTAACAAATCCAGGTTTCTGTGCTCTGGTTAATCTCAGAAGAAAACAGCACTGCTTAGCACAAAGCCAAACTCTCACTGACTGAGGGAAGTATAAAAGTGCATTTTCTTAGTGATTAGAGTAGTACCTATTGAAGGGAACTTACTGCAAAGGACAGTTCTTTGCCTCTCATTCCCTTCAAAACCATAACAAACCTCAGGATTATGAGGTTATTTAATTTAATCCTTTTTAGACTATTTTCCTTTACATGCTTCACCTTCTTTTTAAACACTTTATTGGATTGCTTATATTTCTCTGTAGATTCCAGCTGCCTCCCCAAGTCTCCCGGTGGGCTCCTCCTGCCACTGGTACTGAGTGGCACAAAGTGCTCCAGCTCCCAGGGCTGCAGTTTGAAGCCCATAAAAAAGCTCCTTCCCTTCTGGAGCTTTGAAGGACTGTGGAGGTCATTTAGAGACCAACCAGCAGCTGCTGCTGATATGGGGGAGGAGGTGCCCAGGCTGAGGATTGTGGCTTTAAGGGAGCACCACACATGGGATTCTCATCCAAGGATAAAGTGTCTTTCCATCACTGCCAAATCTCTCTGAGGATGTGGGCACGCTACACAAGCCTGTGCATGTACACACCTGTGTTCTGTTCAAACTCCAAAATTCTTTGTTTTTCCTGGTGTTAAGGTGTCTCTTTGGTCAGAGCAAGGCAGGACTGTGAACACCCCTTCTGAACATCCTCCCTGGGAGCCCAACCATGCCCTGAAACTGCTCCCATGCTCTCCATTAAAGTGGGAAGAAAAGAGAGCAAAGCTCCTGCAGCTCAGTTAGGTCAAATACGAGGTTTAATTTGCCTGTTTGCCTCATTTTGCTGTCATGCTGAAGGGAAAAATAGGGGGTGGGAAGGCACCAGGAGAGAAAAGCATCATAAATCATTCACTGTATTAGCAGGAGGCTGGGTCGGCAAGCCTTGCTCATTTAGCTACCTTAAATTTCATCCAACCTGCTTATCCCCCAGCTGCAGGAATAACAGACCACTTGAAAGGTAATATTTTTGCTATTAGTGAAGAAAGGAAAAAATGTGATCTTTGCTGTAGCATGGGAATAATTTTTCCAGAGCTACACAGAATGAGCCTGAGTGAATACTGCTATTTTTGGCAATAGCCCTCCTGTTTAGCTCACATCAATAATTTTAATGCTTTATTTGTGGTTTGGGCTGTAAGAAATGGTGAAAGCCTGAGGAGAAAAAAAAGAAAAGTGTCAAAATTAGCTAAATAATTTTGAGTTCATGACATTCATAAAAATACATGAATGTTTTCAGAATTCTTAGAGTCTATACATGCTCATAAAGCTGAGCTATGAAAGGATTTTATTTTACATATGCACACATCACCGAATTACTCTTTATGAGGTTTTAATTGGACCTCTAAGGTTTCGGTGGTTACAATGACAGACTGTCAAACATTCTTAGATTCCTGTGTCTTGCACCATCGGGAGCACTGAGGATCTCACGTTTTGTCCCAGTAGCATTTTTTGCAGTATTTTTCATTTTTTATATCACAGCAGCACTGAGTCAGAGGCTTTGGTGTTTGAGGTGCTGCCTAAACAAAGAACTAAACCAGACTTTCAAGGTCTCAAAGCTCTTTACATTTGATGGGGAGATATTTCACTCCAATAATTACAGCTGATGTTGCATCATCTTCCTTGCACTTCCACAGCAGTTCTGACCCCTCTGTAGGTGGCCACAGACCCCAGTGCTCCCTCTGAACATCACTTTTCCTCCTACGTGCCACTGCTTGCTTCTTCTGTTCCAGAATCTGCTCTGGGAGACAGAGCAGCACGACTGGACTGTATGTGGGAAAAGATGTGCCATAGGTGGGAACAGTCAAGAAATCTGTTGTCTCCCAGAGCTCGTTGCAGACTGGTCAAGGGTTCAAAACACTTTATTTCAGAAGAAAAAGCTTGATTCTTAGCTTGCCCCTGAAAGCTGTTCCCTTCCTCTTTTACAGAACTTATCCAAGTCCTGATAATTTGTAAAAAATACACACAAAAAATTATGTAGTTGACCACCCTTACAAAAACCACATTAAAGCATGAACCAGCCCACCCAAATATTCACAGTATCTTAAATACAAGAGGAATCACACCCTAGTTAGTCATATTGCTCAGCCTGCTGTAGTTGGGCATGGGCTTCATTACTCAAGTGGATTAATCAAGGAAAAGTATTAGCTGGGACAAATTTTGTCTCCAACAAAATCAAGAAATGAAGATACTACTGGCATTCATGAAAAAATAAAAGTTTTCTCATGTTTTTTACAGACAAACAGCTACACAGAAACATCCATTCAGGCTCAGCAGATCTAGTTTAGGACTGTTGCTAAGTGAATAACATGGGCTAGAGAAGGAATAATCATTTTTACTACTGCATAGCAACTCTGTTTTTTTCTAAAAATTATATGTTCAAGTTCTGCAAATTCTGCAGCTAACATTAAATTCAAAAGGATCACATTAACAGAAGAAAAACTAAACGTGCAAGAAGGGAAACTCTAGTGCCTTTCCCCAGTCAACAAATGCCCTTTAATGATGTCAGTCTGAGACTTACACACAGAGAATTAAGTGACCAGTAAATTTTATTTTATATTTTTTTTCCATTTGAAGCTAACAGGGTAGCAAGGCCATCTGCATGGTGTTTACACCATGTACTGGCTGCAATTAGAAGCTGTGAATTTGGTCATTAGTTGACTGGTTTAAACACAACTCTGTTGGCTGAAATACGGCTGCGCCGGGTTCAAGAGCAGCTGTTGTGGAGTGTGTTATTGGAGTTAAGGCCATTCCTGAAAGCTGGAGATAGAGGTTCAAGGCCCTCTGGAGAAAAGAGACTAGAACTCAGCTTTCCTATGGCTTGGGTAACAATTCCCTTCATTAGACTTGAGTTTTTAAATTCCATTTATTCTAAATCTAATTATGAGTATTTGATAAAATAGCAATGGATTCACAACAAAGAAAATATTATGGTTATCAGATAAAGATAAAATTAACTAGGAACAGTAGTAAGTGCATTTTCTAGCAAAATTACAAAAATAAGCTATCATCATAAGATATGAATGCACTGCCACCTTGATTTGAGTGCACAGAAGATAAGAATTTTCACAATGGCTCTGAGATGTTGGGTTATCTTTCACTGTATTCCAACACATTCAAATTCTGTCGTCCATCCTCAGCCCAAGAACCTCCTCCCTTTTCATGCATCTTTAAAAAACCAAAATTAGTGTTTTAAAGTAGCTTTGCAGCATAACCTCCTACCTCAAGCCACTGCCTGAGGCACAGCTGCTGTGAATCATTATGTGGAAAAATATCCCCCTGAACAAGGCAGTGAAAGTGCATTAGAAAGAAAATCAGGATCTCCAGAGCTGGCACAGAGAATCCCTGCAGTACAAGTTGATGAGAGTGAGCAGATTTCCAACAGCATAAAGCTTGAATAACAGTGGTTGAAAGGAACTAAATAGGAATCAGCCCCACACTGATTAGGGGCTGTGAGGGAACATGTGGCCTCAATCAGGACAAGGCTGGGTTTGAGAACAAAAGCTGCTTCTCCCTTTCCTGGGGACACTTCTTGAATTACATATTCCTTTACACAGGAGACGTGCTGGGCCATGATACACAGATAACCACCAGCCCAGGCACAAGGCTTCCCTCTGCTCTACACCACTGTAATTATCTTAAACAGGGTTTACAAATAAAAGCATTGCTCCCCAGCCCCTCATTTCAGTATATTCCACCTGTCATGATATATACCATGGGCCACAAACCAAACATGGCCTCTGACTTCACTTCAAACAACACATGGCCCAGGGTTTCCAAGTTATTATTTGATAATACTGAGTGTGTGGTCCATCAAAGGCATCTGAGCTGCTCACTCACCCCACAGCAAAGGAAGGTTTCCCATGCTAGTATCTTTTAGCTGGCCTGTCATTTGAAAAGGACGATTTTTAGAGATGGTTACAATTTAAACCTTCTAACGTTGAGCAAGTTTTGGACTATAATGCCAATATTCAATGCCAATATTCATTATGGAGGGAAATATGAGGAAAAAACATATTAAAATTTAGAAAATTTTAGACAACTATTTGTTTTATTTCACATTGAGAGCACTCCAGCATCCTTGTCCACGTGGGACTACACAAAGTAAATGCATCTTAAGAACTCTATTTCATGGAATCACAGAATGGTTTGTGTTGGAAGGGACCTTAAAGATCATCTCATTCCACCCTCTGCCATGTGCAAGGACACCTTCCACTAGACCAGGTTGCTCAGAGCTCCATCCAACCTGGCCTTCTGGTTCAGAAGGGGAGCTCAGTTTTACAGAGTTGAAATCATTATGATGTCTCCTCACACATCAGAAAAGTACATTTCAGCCCAATGTGCAAAAACATAATGCAGATGTCCTTCCCCTCTTCCAGCCTTAATAGCTTTTGAACCAACTAGAAGATTTCAAAGGCATTTAACAGCACAGAAGAGATTTGGAAGATATGAAACTTCTATGAACTGTGTGAAAATAGGTATGTGTGTAGGCAAGAAAAGGTGATTAGTGCTTCCAGCAAGGGAAAGGTTGCAAAATGGGCTTGTCCTTAATGAGACATCGTCGGCTATTTTCCATGCTGGAAATGAGAAATGTGATGCTTTTCCCAGTGGTGAGCTATTTAATTACAATTTTGACCTTATATTCACTAAAAAAGCCCAACACTTAATATGAGAGTCAATTTATTTTACTTCTCCTTCTTTGGATTAAACTTCTTGTTTGTAAAACAGGGTAACAAGAGAATTTTCTGGTTAAAATAGTTAAAATGTGATCGTTCATCTGGGGGTGAAAGAAATGGGCAAAGAGAAAACAAGAGCAGCATTTTAATTAAAAAAAAAATTAAAAAAGGAGCACCTGCTAACTTTGATCAGATTTCCTCAACTCCCCCTGGCCTGCAAATATAAACAGATGGGGTGCCTTAGGTAAAAGATATCTGGCAGCATGGAAAGATCTCTTCCCACTGGTAATGAGGAGATGGATCATATTATCTCACTAAAGTAAATATTATTCTAAGCCAAAATCTCACTTATATTTCATGGGTTTTTTTCATTCCATTTCTGAACAGATCCCACTGGGTTCAAGGTGAAATCATCTGGCAAGTTAATAGGATTGATCGTAGAAAATTATGGACTAAAAAAAACCCGCCCAAACCAACAGCGAACGACCAAATGCCGCCGCTGTCACACATTTCATCTGGGTCATTGCTGTGGCCTCAAACTTATCCTTTGTACTGGGCACAGAGCTCCTGGTGCAATTAATTCCTTGTAGAGAGTTGTAAAGACAAGGAATGTTCAGGAGGCTGAGTGAGGAGTTCACCTTGTGGCTGTGCAGGAGCCCAGGAGGCTGCACAAAGCCGTCATTCAGAGCACAGGAGCGCTGTCACTGACACAAACACTTTCCAAAACATTCTTAACTGCAGTTTTGGTGGAAGGTGTGACACAGCTTCAAATATTTGTTTCTTTGTTTCCACGGGAACAACAGCACAGTGGTTTAATAATAAAACAACATCGATCCTCAGAGTTTCAGAAAGTTCCTTGATTTTTGTTTTAAGTTAAAGTTTTACTTTTCTATGGGTTTCCGCTTTCCCAAACAACCAATGAGTTAAACTGTTTTAATTTTTATTTATTAAACTGTTGTTTAATGCCCTTTCAGTACTTTGGGGGGAAACCCAAAACATGAAATACAAGTCTTGTGAAATTTGTATTGTCCTGCTGCATAAGCCAGGCTTTCCACTAAACACATTCATGGAAGTTCACATATTGTAGACTTGGAGTATTTCATATCAGATCTTTACTATTTACAATCTTTAATTACCCCCTCTGAATTATGGAGTCTAGACAAAACGTCATGGAAGGAGCAGAGTCCATAAGTTGGGGCATAAAATGTCGTCAGCACTTGAACTTTAATCCCAGTTGTGAAAAGAAGGGAGGAAGTTCAAAGGTGGTTATCCACACAGGTTTATTTTAAAATTGTATTTTAATATAAAATAGTCCAAATAAATTTTTATACTATAAAATTATTTTTATGCTATACATTTTTAGTATAAAATAGGACTGTAATAGTCCTTCTCTCTAGTCCATAGGAAGAGGAAAACTCTTCCAGAGGATGTGTCAGAGCAGCAGTTTACTTGAAAAGTTTCTGCAAAAGGCAGCTCAGAGGCATCTGTTCATTAACAGCCCAGAGAACCCAAGACAGTGCTCATGTTAGGCACCAACATCCATGTTTAAAGTTGGGCTATGGATACATTCCCCATGGATTGTGTGTAAATTTACTGTACCTGGAAGTGGTAGGTTTGCTGTGTAAAAAACTAGGATTGTGACAAATAAATGGTTTTGAGACTGAAAGAATTTATTTCCTAAAGTGACAGCAAAGTGCTCAGAGCTTATTCTCAAGCTTGATGAACATATATGATTATGTACAATTCTGACTAAAATATGTGATGCTTTCAGGGAACCAGCTGCATCAAAATTCACAAGAGATGTTCCTGCCCCTCGGAGGGATATGGATGTCTAGGTACATTTCCTTCTCCTAAGCATGAGTACCACTACTATTATTCAAAAATCCATGGAAATGGTGGCCTAGGAAGCTGCTCTGCCCAAAGTGCCTCTTGTATGATAAACTATGGAAGAGTGTGAGGAGAATCTCAGCACCAGTAAATACTAACCATGCCACTGGAAAATAAATAGAGACTGACAAATTATTGCTGACGTAATCCCCGTGAGAGTGTCTAGACTAAGGGAGTCAAACCTGCAGTCTGTAGGCTGGAGCTGGCTCCCTGGAGCCTTTCCACCAGCCTGCAGCTCCTTGTGCAACACCCACTGCAGTTCAGCCCACAGGCACCTGCCTGGCGGCGCCCGAGGAGGCCACAGAGTGCAGACAGGGAGCCAGGGAATGAACCCTGCTCCCCACCACAGCTGTCTTGTCTTTCACTTCTGCTCCTCCAGCCCCAGCCCAGGAATCCCCCAAACTTCTCTTCATCTCTGGGTCAGGCTCAGCATCTCCAGGTCTGCAGAGCAATGGATGAAAGGGGTTACTTTTCCATAAGCAGTGCCTCCCTTTTGTCTCCTGCCAAGGGAAAAGAGAGGCAAGAAGCAAAGGAAAGATTTTTTTTTTCCAAGTGGAGATGAAGCGAAGGGTACTGGAATAAACCCAAGCAGGAGCCAGAAATTAATAACATGGAGGAAAAAGCCCAGAACAATCAGGAGTTGGAGGAAAAACTGGGATAGAGATTCCTTGAGGAAGCAACCCCTGAGTAGTGAGAAGTAAAGAGACACAGGAATGTTTCATTAAGGCATTTTCTCCTTTAGGTTAAAAAAAAATCTTTTTTTTAACTTCAAATTAAATCTGTAACATTCAAAAATAAATAAATCTCTCAGCAGTGTGAGAGGAGTGCAAAATGTGTCTCTTCACTCATCACCCACAGACTTGAACTTAAATAGTCATCTGGCCCTTGCCAAGGTGTGCAGCCACTTCAGTAGTGCTGTAAATCAAAAGGTCCCCACAGTCTCCACACAAGCAACTCTGAAGGTCACTAAGCATGATGCAACAGTCAGGCATGAAATATCTCTCACTAGACCTGGTACTTTATCATCAACATTGGGGAAAAAAAGAAAAAAATCTATGATGCACCTGTACTCCTTCACATCTGTCAGGATGGGGTGAGAAAAGGCAAGGAGAAAACAACAGATTGGTTTCTTGTAGTCAGCTAGACAGTGCAGCACAGCCATCCTGCTTAACACAACAAAAACAGCTTCCCCAAGCAGGGTGGAAATGATAACTTCCCTGAGATTTGGCAGCTCAAACAGATGTGGGCAGTTTTGACATTTCACTAACATTTAGATCTCTCATCAGGCAGGTGACTTCATTCCCTCTGCCAAATAAACAATCCAAGTGCTTGCTCACCATAAGGAAACTCTTGTAGTTATCTCCAAGTCATCACATCACCAACATCAAAGAGTAAGAAGAGCCCTTTTCCAGTAAAGAAAACACTCCAATACCTGTAGGAATTCAAGGCCTGACCCACCTCTGTTTTGTGAGAGGTAGCACAAGAAGAAAATCACCACAAGATGAAAATCACGTGGCTTCGCGGGGAGCTGTGCACACCCCGCCGTGGCATGAACGGTCCTGCTGTTTTCCAGGCAGTTTGATTAAATTACAGCTACTTTGAGACACTTAAATGGATTATCAAAATGAGCAGAGCAACCAAAACTATCACACACAAGAAACCATTGGTTGTCCTTCAGAGGGAAAAGGCTCTGCAGCAATTTTGAGTCTTGGGAGAAAAGCACTCAATTACTTGAGGAGAGAATCCAAAGAAATCCTTTTTCCTTGGGGAATCTCTGCCTTGCTCTCAGCCCACCTGTTGGATCAGTCTCTATTTCATCTCTTTCACTGCACTTCTGGCTGAAGCTCACCTATGTGTTGTTTTCCCAACAGTGCAAAAGCAGCTGCTTTCCCAAGGCCTGAGAAGACCCATCTGACACGTCATGCTCAGGGCAGAGCAGGCAGGGAACCCTCCTGGCTCTGGGACATTGCAATCCAGAGCTTTCATTTTTTTAGTTGCTTCCACCATCTCAATGTTAACCATTGTCTAAGACCAAAGAGNTAACAAGAATGACTACTCCCCATACTTTATTGAGGGCAGTAATCTGTGCAGAGGGAACCATCCTTCCAGTTGGTGTCTTCCCATTACATCCACCAAGGGCATCTCCCTGGCCCCAGCAAGGGCCAACCCACCTCTGGAGCACAGCCAGAAGATCTGTGAGACAAGCCAAAGTAAATGTGCTTTTCCATTTTTGAAATAGATGTCACTCAAAAAGGAAATTCAGACCTTTTGAGCCATTCTGAGATTTGTCTCCTGTTTACCTACATCTTGAGTAGCTCCAAAAATGTCTCAAATTCTCCCAATTCCAAGGAGATGCGATGAGGCTCCAACTTTTTGCTTTGAGATCTCTAGAGGAAAGGCAATGTTCAAGTGCCAAATACTACAGGTTTCCAGTGGTCTCCAATATCCTGAAAATATGTTATTTTTAGTATGTGGCTGGCAGAGAAAGGAAGTGTTAAATCTTGGACCAGTATCAAATCTGACTGAAAATTAGCAGCTAGGAACATCCTCTTTGATTATTTATTCCACTTTCCATATCCAAATAGCCCCAGAGGGACAGTAACAATGACAATCACTAGGAAAACACCTGCTGATGGCAGGTTAGTACAGAGCATTTGCCTGGCTCTCCCCATGAAAACATCCTGGAGTTTGTTTCCTCATTTTTGACGAGCAGATTCCTGGTGCAAGCAGGATGGTCTGTCAGGAAAGGGCCCTCATGCTTTGCTGCAACTCCTCCATTTCAACGCTTGTAAAAGAGCAGGAGACAAGAAGAAAACCACAGTCAATCCACTTCCAGGTGCCTTTATCATTTTCTCAGAGGTCCTTATGGCACTGAGTCAAGTTGCTTGTAACAATCACAGCCCAAGAAGAGCATTTTGTCAGGGCTCATAGAGGCTCCAAGGACTTTCCTCTCACTATCTGCTAGCAGCTTTCTAAATTAAGAAACACGTCCTGCTGCAGCTTGAACTGCATTTTGATCTCAATTACATCTGGCATGGTGCTGGGCCAGCCTTCTTTAAATCACTGGAGTTTCTATGGGCACCAGTGGGTGTAAAATCAGAATTCATGGCACTCTCCTGCAGGGTGGACAGCCTCAGAGAGGGATGGTGCAGCAGGACACTACTCCTGCATCGTGTTTCTCATTTATTCAACACTAAATCAAAATTGAGATGCCACCACCATGCTTGCAGCATTCCAGGTTTGCCCACGCTGTCAGAGAGGGGCTGAGTCAGTGGCTGGGAGTCCTTGGGCACCATCCTCAACAACAAGGGAATCTCCTGCACCTCAGGTCAGTCTCTCTGCCCTGTTTCATGCTCACTGTATCCAAATCTCTGGTACCACAGTGCCACACAGATCTGCCTCTGTCACACTCTCTGCATTTAAAAGCAGTGGGTCTGTGAGACATTCACACAGGGAGCTGCAGATCAGGAGGGATCCATGGTGCATTTGCAGCTGGCATAACACAGGCACTCCCAAGGTGCAGAACACACTTTGACATACATTCAAAAAGCTGCTTACTTAGTAGCAGTCAATGCAAGCCTAGTGGGAACCTTCTCCCTGAACCAGCCAGGCTTATCACCACTGTCAACCCACTCCTAGCAGCAAAGGCTTAGTTCTAGACACCAATTTTGGCTGCCTTGCTGCAGCAGAGTTGAGGACTTAGCTCCAACACACATGGAATGGCCTCTACTGAAGTACAAAGCAGCTTTCAAACACTGCTCCTCATCCCCCACCTCCCAGCATGACCCCAGAAACACCCAAAAGGTGCCAGGGCAGGGCATTTCGAAGTGCAGGGCAGCACAGGCAGCTGTCACACGTGCCCTGCACCAGAGGCAGGGCACAGACAGCTCTGAAATGCAAGGGGAAGCCTGCAGTGCTGCCAGCTAATAAAGTCAATACAAACGACATCAGCCCCTTCAGGTCAGAAGGAATGACAAGAGGGACATGCCACAGAAGGAGGCACGGAGAATTCACAGATGGACAGGCAATCTCAATTAAACTGTCCTCCCCTCCCATTCTCCTCTGAATTACAGCTTTAAAACCCCTTAATTATCTAAACTCAATTAGTCTTAGAATATTTGAAGCTTCCTGTTCAGACTAATTTCTCTCTCTTTCCTCATTTGCAGTGCTTGACTTGCATTAAAGAACACTCAGTGCCTGTGGTAAGGAGAACTTTACAAAGGCAGGTCAGGACTTTGAGGTATTGACAATCTCCCCTCTATTCTTCCTGTGGCTGAGAAGATCATGCACTTAGTCCTCCAAATGAAATTTCAGCAGCTCTGACATGCTTTTTCATGCCTTTTTTTCTTATACCTTAAGCCAAGTATTTCCACTGCTAGTAGCACTCTCATTCATCACAGCTATTTTCACTCCTAAAGATTTCCCTGTGTATTTTCCACAGTTATTTGCAAAGCAATAATTTTCTATTATTGCTATTATTATTCCTGGGAAACAGAAAAACCACAGTGTTAATTCCAAGAGGAAAAGAACATGAGTGGCAAAGCAGATAGCAAGAGAAGACAATAGAAGGAACCAGTTAAAAGATTCCCTTTTGTTTCAGTGATGCAGCTTCTCCATGTAGCCTAAACCTGCACATTTTCATTCAAGGGGCAGCCAGAAAATGACTGAATTTGAAGTTTCCTACTGTTTTAGCCTCTGCAGTGGTGGATACCAATGTAAAGATTTAATTTTTATTAGAACCCTGTAAGAAACTCGATCTTAAGGTTTTGTGCTCTTCCTGAAGTCTGACTATCCTATTCTCCCTCCAAAACCTATATGAATATAGGTTAATTCCCCATTTCAGGTGGGGAAGCCCATGGGACCCCAACTAACACAGATGTTGGTAAACTCACAGCTCCATGATTGCCTAAAATTTTTTAATGGACCTTTAAGTTTTACTACCTTGATTAAATCAGATTTTTAGGTGTACCTCCACAAAAGGTGTGTTTTGAGTTGAAAATTTGCTCCTTCCACTTAGCTTAAATCTATGAAAAAAAGCTTAAATTAACCTTACAATGGTCACAGGTTGTACAGAATGAAAATACCTGTACTTAAAGCAGGTCTCTGATGCCTCATGCAGGCAAACCCTCACAGATAGGAAACTGAAGCACAGACATTAAGTGCATTGCTCAATATTAAGTAAGAAATCTCAGGGCAAGCCAGAACTGAAGCCAGTCTGAGTCCTGATTCAGCACTTTAACCACAGAGCTGTGTCCACGAGGCACTTGCTGCCTGTGCTTGGGATGCTGTGTGGGATCAGATGGAAACTGCTCCACTGCAGCCCCACTGGGGAGCCAGACACCTCTGACTGAGGGGCAGGAGCAGGATCACACCTTTCCTGTTTCAGAGGAAACTTCTCCCTCCGGAATAATTCTGGCCCAGAACTGGCTGCAAAACAAGAATTAAATTTTGCAATTGCTTTTGAGATTTTGCATTTAGTTTTATTCTTGCATTGGGCTAATAGAAAAGTAGACCTTTTTTTTTTCATCAAAGCACAGACACAAACCTTTTTCCCTCCTGTCCCTTAGAAGTGCTCTTAGTGAGAATATCACCCATCCCCTGTAATCTCAGATCTTCATATCCTGCAGTCTCTTCCCTCCACAAGTTTTACCTCAGAGTGAAGGTTTCCAACAGACCAGTTCCTTTGAAACTATGACATTTCTGCCTAAAGTTCTGATATTAGCAAGTCATTCTTTCCCAGAGATTAGCATTTTCTTAAGGCATAAAATGCAGGAGGAAGAGGCCATGCACCATGTTAGTTCTGGGTCTCAAGATGCAGATTATAATGCAAAGAACCATTTTGTGCTGTCTGTAGTTGAAAATGTCCTCCAGGCTTGGTACTGTGGAATGGCCCATTTGGGTTTTCCAGCCACACATAGGGTTTGAGTTTTTGTTGGATTTGGTTTGGTTTTTTGTTTCTCTTTATAGATGTTGATACACAGGAAAATGACTAAGCTTGGAATTTGTTTTTTGGCTTCAACCTAAACTACACTCTTCATGTGAACCAAGGGTAACTCTACTTTGAGGTGAGGATCAATTTGTTGCTGTGCCTCTTTTACCTTTTATAGGGAATTCATGTACAGAGTTTGGAAAGATGTTCCTACTCTCCAGCCAGCTGGGCTGCAGCAGCTATTGCTGAAAATGCCAGGTTGTCATTTTAGCAGAGAAATTTCTGCAGTGCCAAATCCGTATCAGCTTTGAGTCTAGCCCTACAGGTATGGAAACCACTTCAGATAAAATGCTGTCATTTATGCAAATTATCTAAACTGTGAATAGTGAATATTTCAGCACCCAGCAGGGATAAGAAACTTTTTGACTTTGACTTGGGTAAGAGCCTCCTTCTCTCACCAATTAAATACTGTGGGAAAGACTAAAGTAAAGCTAAAACTACATAAACCAAGTTATTGTAACAGCTTCTAAAGACAGATGAGAGTCATTACATTATTTATGCACATGAGGGTACTGGGATAGACAGGATTAGATGATTTACCCAAGATCAAGCAGTGAGTCAGTGACACAGTTTTCTGCTGTCCAGTGAAAACACAGATGTACAGTAAGCTGAAAAGAATTCATTTATTCCCCATCTCAAAAGGATAAAGGATAGAGCTTTCCCTCTGGCCCAGCTCATGGTTCCAATAAGTGTTGATAGAACTGAATTTGGCAAGCAGGAAATTTGCTGCACTAGTCACACATGCAAAGCATTTGCTGAAAACTAAAACCTTAAATGATTCAATTATCAACAGTTTTCACTTGCCAAAGCCACCAACCTATCAAAGTTGTTTCTTGCTGCTTTCTTGAGGAATTAGAAGGATACAACCCAACCAGTGTCCAAGGCATGGCATAATCCACCAGGACATTGTGCAATGCCAGAGTCTTGCCTCATGTCTGAGTTCAAATTGCCCAGACTGCATTATTGGGTTTCAGTCAACACCAACTTGGATGGTGGGGTTTTTGACTTGTCCATGGCTCAGATTTTAGCAGCCTGATAGGATCAACTCTGGAAGAAGGAACAATTCAGCTGAGGGCTTGTCAGCCTTCAGAATGCCCTGAAGTGGGCTGTATCCTGCCATAAATATTTGCACAAAAATCCTGCTGACCTCAGTGGTGGTTCTGGGTACAAAATGATGGCAGGATGTGGTCACAGTGATCCTTCTAATAATAGGTTTTCCATTGAGATCAATGGACATTGGGCCCCATTTCATTGCCAAAGTTTGGTTCGGAGCTCTAAAGAGAGACATTGTTTTCCTGCAGCAGGGAGCACACAACTGCCAAATTTACTTCTGGCAAAAGCAGGGATTTATTTTTAATGCTGAACAACACCAAAATTGTCTGATACTAATTAAGAGAGTGTCTTCCTTCTGAAAATCTCAAAGAAAAAGAATCTTCCAATGTGGCTGTTGGAAAGACACATAGAAAACATTAAAACATTAATATATCTGCATCTAAAGTCAGATATCAAGAAAGCAAAAAACACTTTTCCTTTACCTGAATGCAGTTTTAAGATGAGTTTTGTATACATGGAAGTGGCAGGTGCTCAGCTCTACAGGAAAGTTCGGGAAAGTCAATTTAATATAGGTGTTGAAGACCCAGACCCCCAAATAAGTTCCTCACAGGCACATTCCTGAGTCTGTGGGCAGGACCCCTCACTCCATTTTTCCTGAGCCCATCCCTCTCTTGGTGTTCATCACAGCTTTGATGCCTATACGTAGAGATCCTTATCTTCAGGATCCTAAAGGATGACTAAATGTTTTCCAGTGTTTTATTCATTATCTGAGTTCAATTTTAACTGATTTTAATCTTGTGGTTCTGCCATAAAGATAAGCTGTAGCCTGCCAAGGAAATAAACATTTCACAGGTTAACAGCACAACTCTTCTAAAGAGGAAGCAGGTTTGTTTTCTGCCTTATTTTCTGGAAAATGTTAAAACAATAAAACGAATAAGAAGCAGTGGAGAACAAGTTGTAAAGGAGCTAATTTCCTGCTCGCAGCAGCTCTGAGAAATTTCAGTCCTGGATGACAGGAGCTGTGGAGAGCGAGGGGAGGGCTGGCTCTTCCTGGAAAGCCAGACAGGATAGGATTGATTTGAGACATCTTCATTGCCAGAACAGCTGGTATTGGCTAATCATCAGAAACCAGAGACTTCGACCTACAGAGAGCCGGGAGCGAGGGAGACGTCTGGACTAAAACTTCACGATCCAAATGTGAAACTGAACAAAACAGCAACAGAAATAATAATAATAAAAAAAAAAAAAANAAAAAACGCCTCTCCTCACACACAAGCCTTCCTGGAGCCAAATGCCAAAGGAAGTGCCAGTGCCCTGACTAACAAAAGAATCCTGAAACGCTGCAGGCTGCGGTGCCAGCAGCACCCAGTTGCAGTGGGAGGCTGCCTGCCACGGCTGCCGGATGCTCCGTGCCTGCCGGATGGAGCAGACAGCTCAGCATGAATCACGGGGCAAAGGATTCCTTCAGTCCGGGAGGAATCGGGACAATACACAGCCTGCCTGCTGTTTGCTGCCCTTTTTTTTTTTTTCTCCTCTTTTTT